>VNJU01000461.1:0-111415 GCA_008042675.1 Drosophila seguyi
TGGCCTCGAAAATACGCCCACAATAAAATAATATTTTTATTTATATTGATTTTTGTCGATTTCTCGACCACAAAATTAACTTTTAACCAACCAATTATTTAGTTGGACAATTTTGTTTAAACAATAAGGACTCTTTTTCTATCCTTTTGCTTTTTAATTTATACTCTGTTCCTTACCATAGAGGGGGAAACAAGAGTCAATTATTTTTGCTACCTTTAGCTGCAACTGTAAATTGCTTTGCTTATAAGGAGCTGGCCTTTTTCTGAGTCCCTTACCATAGAGGGGGAAACTGCAGAATTAATCGAAGGCTCGATTGACCAAAATGAAAGATCCCAATAAAAAGACCTTCACTCGTGAGTTGATATTTCAAACTGAATTTATTTCTTAAAGTCCTAGCTTAGGTAGCTAACATGAAATTCACATATTCTAATCTTATGTATAACTAGACCAACGCAGTGGTCATATGCTCCCAGATATGGGAACGATCTTATCTATATGCAGGAATTTTCCACTGCACGATATTCCTTATCTTTAAGAAAATGCTACAGAACCGCTTGCATCTTTATCTAAGGGTTGAAAACCCACGCAGATGTCTACACCTAGCGCTCAAGTGCTGTTTATTTTTAGACTATAGGCAGACCAACTTGTTGACATTACATAGCTGCAGCGGCTCAATAGATTTACATAATTTCTTATATATATTCTTATATGTATATTCGTGTTCGTCTGAACAGCGACTGAGACAGAGTTTGCTGTTGGCCTTTTGGGCGCAATTTGCAGTGGCAGCGGTGGCAATTAAGCCAAGGAGTAGATTAACTTTAAGCTGCGACTGCCTTTGACGAGGCAGATGCGCTCGCTGCACTGGCGTCGGGCGCTTTTTGTGGCTCGAAATTTATTTAATTAACCGGAATTTCGAAACCAGAAGTGCATCTGAAGGATTGCCCCGAAGAGTGATTCTGTCCGGGCATTCTCTTTGCAGTTGCCTTGCCATGCTTGAGAAACAACGATTCCGAGAAAAGCCGATACCACTCGACGCACCATCACTGCCAGCGTGTCCTGCCAAATGAAGATTTGGAGAAGGAATTCCCTAAAATAATACGGCAGTGTGCTTAAATTGAACGGGTTTTCAATTGCATTACGCACAAATCTGTGAAGCACTTCGTTTCAATTGCTGTGGAGGACGCTCTCATATAGAGCATAGTCATATTCAGGATCTATGTATGCATAATGGCAGCTCGGCTCCGTGCTCTCTGATGTGGCAAACAAAACGTGCCGCTTACAAATTGTACAACAACCAATTAAAATGCATAACTCGATTTAAAGTTTACATAACATTTTGCTAAATTACAGGATCGTCCCAGGCATTCAAGCTTATATAAGTGGCCCGCATCCATCCACCGGCCCCTCATCCCCATCACGGCAGTTCAGTTTGCAAGGGGCTTACAATGTCTGTCGCTGTTGTTGTTTCTGCTGCTGCTGCTGCTGTTGCCCGGGCAACATGCAATTAAAAGCGATATTGAATTTTGTTACGCTCTGCGCTCGAGTGTGCGATTTGTGTGTTAGTTGTTGCTGCTGGTGGTGTTCAGTTGCCGCTCTGCGGCTCTTATTTAATTTGAGTCGACGAAAAACATATATTCTGTTATGTGATTGGCATAACTTGCACAACGCGGCACACAAAAAACAAAAATAACATACAAATTAAGAAAAATTTTCCTAAAAATACACACAATCTTCTTCAGTTGGATACATTTTACTAAAAATAATCGCATACTTTCATGAATTTATTAATTATTTTGATTTGCATTATGTTTAGGAAATTATGTAGCCAATAATATAAAAAACTAAATATGTTTAGTTAAAGTTGATATAAAACTTTAAAAGTTTTGTATTTCCCGACATCGACTCTTGGGATTTAAGGTGCTTGTAGTTTTCCTAGACACTTTTAGTGAAATTAATGATGAACTATGAATACAAGCAAAAATAAATCAAAACGTTTTGCTTTATATCTCCAGTTAAAAACCACTGTTTTAGGCACGACGAGCGAGCGTTTTGAGTCAACCGATTTTTGTCAACGATTAAAACGCTTCTTAAAAAACTAATTGCTTTTATGAATTCACCGAAAAGCTCTATTTTTTAGAGAGTAAAATTAATAAATAAAGAATGGCGACATTCTTCCAACGATTTGCTTAAATCATCTCTTAAATTTTGTCCTTCCCAAAGCAGCAGCAATAGCAACAGCACTTTGAATAACAATCCTTGCATCGATAACTGTGATATAGGAACATACATGGGCCTGATCCGACTGAAATCGGTCGGTTCAGTCTAAGCTGATTCCAATTACCAGCTATCAACGCTCCTCCCCCCTCGGCGACCTTGTTTTTCCACTTTTTTCTCTGCTGCCGCCCTCTTCAATTGTTGTCGGCTGCTGCCAAATCGCCGCTGAACCCTAATATATGGCTATTATGGCGTACAGTACTTTAGGCCCCGAGCGTTGCCATGGCAATGGGCGCGGTGCGGGGTCGAGCCGGAGCCGGGGGCCAGAAGGGCATTATAAATCTTCATTGTTGGGCCAGCTCTGTAAAGTAGCACAGACAACAGCCGAAAATTTCCGATGCTGCCTTTCCCCGGGACGTAGAATGGAGCATGTAGGATGTGTGAGTGTGTGCTAAAAGCAACATCAATTTGCATGAGTTGTGCGGTTGTGCGTGTGTGTGTGTGTATATATGTAATTACAAAAACACACGGACCAAGGCTGAGTACGTGCAAATCTGACCAAAAATTTAAATTGAAGCTAAAATTTTTGCCAAATGCTGTTGCCGGCAACGCACCATGAGGATGATGATGTATGCAACTCTTTTCAGCCCCCTTCGGTACCCAACCACTGCCCAGTGCCACCGCCCCGGGCAATATAGTATGTCCATATGGTCCAACCGAGGCCTAACGCCCTCGCCCGCCCCCATTTCCACCCTCACCCGCCGGCAGGCTCTGCGTATGCGATCTCTCTGGAGGCCGTTTTGCGAAAACAAGTATATCGAATTTTAATTACATTTGCTTCATCTGTGCGGGCGAATGTGTTTTTGCTTTTTGCGCCAAACAGCCGACACGGAAATGTGATTTTTGATTGAGTGCCGACCAAACAGTAGCAAAAACCCAGGAGAAGAGCCGTAAAAGCGACGAAGAATGCACCGCCTTGAGGCGGGTGGAAAAAGAGTCCTGGCTTAAAAACGTCATGCAACTTCTGTAAGGTCTCGTGCAAGTGTCCTAGTATGCATATAATGGCATGAATGGGACAGTCGTCTAAGCAGTAACACTATCCGTATATATGTACATACAAATTGCCGCACTTGTCGTCGGATATAAAATAATCTGTACTTTTTGGCCCAGTGAACCAAAGACTTAAAAAAAAGACGAATCATTTGGGCAACCTAAGGGAGTCGATTGAAATTTCTGGAAACCAAGCGATATGCATTGTACTCTTTAGGTAAATTGTTAATGAAAATATAATCTAGTTGGCGATTATTGATCAATAAAAATTGCGTAGCCAAAGATATTTTCAAAGACTCGAAAACGAATCCTTTTCTAGCTATCTAAACTAAAACGAACTGAGCTACAACCGAGTCGTTTTTATTGGTTTTGGATCTCAAACGATTGTTTCTATTAACCTGTACTTTGGACGATAGCTTAAACCTTTTTCTGGTAACAACTGGCGCAACGAATCACGAGAATATACTCTAAATTAAAAGTGCGATGTTTTAATAATACTTAATCTGCTTACAGCCACGTGGATAACGTGTTCTAAAGGAGAGAAAGAGAGTAGAGCTCAAGAAATGCGGAAAATAGATCGAGCTGGAAATAAATTCGAATTATGGAACTGTAAATCGGCATCTTTTACAATACCTTTCGGCTCACCTCAAACATGTTTACCATCGCTAAGTTGGGACTCAAGTGCATAAACATTTATTTGCACTAGGAAAGGCATTTGCCTTCCTGCCCAGGCCCCAGGCAGCCTTGGCTGTCGACACTTGACGCAGCAAGGCAACCCGCAAGCAAACAGGCCCAGTGTCAGTTTTATATTATTTTATTCTAAGCTTTGCCGTCTGGGCTTTCAAAAGGGATAGGCGCCGCAGAGGCAGAAGCCTGCGTTAGCAAGCCCTGTCTCCAGTTATGGCCTTAGACGTTTTCATTTTCATTAAATGCCTTCGCGGCTCGGCTTCAGCTCGAGCTCCGGCTGCCTTGTCCTGTATCCCTTTACGGGGCCGGGTGGTGAAAAGGATATTGTCTAAGAACAAAAGCGGAATAAATTAATTTAGCTCATGTCCTGGCCCCGGCAATGAGCTAGAAAATGAGCTGCAGAATATGTATGTGGCATACGGACGCCTCCATGCCCGCCCCATGCCGCCGCGCAGCCTCCTGATAATAACGAAATATGTGCAGCTGACAGGTGGCAGTAGCAGCAGGAGCCATTAGGCAGGCTCCTTGTCTGAAATTTAATAAGTTTAGCGATGGGCTGAGATACTTCGCTGGGCGCATATTAAAAGTATGAAGGCCTAAGGCGGATGGGTAGTATCAGATCCCCATGCGCACTCTATCATTGCCGGGCATATCGCTTGCGTTTATTGCATTAATTTTTCAATAATCCCGCAAAGCTGAAACAAATATCTAAAGTGCCGTACCTCTCGGCTGATAGGACTAATCTTTTATTGATGCCCGATGCGATACGAACCGGAAGCCGGCGCGCGCTCCACTGAGTTAATTAAATTTGCTGCCGAGGGCCGACCTCCGTCAACCTGCTCTGGGACTTGCCCTGCCTTTAATGGGCACATCTCAATCCCGGCCTTATCCCGCCACCCAGCCCCAGATACAGCATTATCGGCGTCCTCGGCCTCTAAGTATGCCCGGCAACCCTTTTCACCGGACCCCTCCATTTACTTGGCCCAAACTTTCTGCTTAATGCTTAGCCCAAACTTTTTTGACATTTTTATTGACAAGAATCCAGGAGCCCCAAAGAAGCAACAGCAACCACGGTTTTCTCCTCCGTGTGGCTTGTACAACATTTTTTGCTCTCCTGGGCTGCGGTAAAGTTTGGTCTGGGGTTTTGGCGCCGGACTCCGGGCTCCGAGCTCCGGGCTCCTGCGCCCGTGTGCTGTGGTCAAATCTAATTTCCGCAGCTTTTACTACTTTATTAAACTATTACAACTAAAGCCAGCCCGATTCAGCCCTGCCAGGCTGCCGGCGATGGCGATGGCAATGGCTATGGCGATGGGTATTAAAAAAGTTATGTTCCTACGTATATATGTGCGGGCGAGTGTGGGTGGGCGGGCCACGAAATGTGTTAATAAAGCACACTTGCCACCAACATGGCCACATAATGAAATGAAATTGCGGGGGCAACAAAATTGCCAGCACTATGTGGCAGGGTGTTTGCGCTGCCACGGATCTCACTCCGATCAGGGATCCCATTGATCTGGCCTGGGCATGCATATGCAGAGTAATCTCCTTGGCCTCCGAGTGGCATAAGTTGCCGGCACTTTGTGGCGCTTTTATGACTCGTTGGCCCCGACTTGGCGGCATCAAGTTTCAGCCACTTCCTGCTCGGCTGCCTCCTTGGGCACGCTTAATTGCTTTGACCTTTGCCCAAGTGTATGTACATAGTTTTGGCCGTGTTGCACGTTAATTAGCATTAAGCAGGGGAGCCAGCGGACCGACAAGAGTCTAAACATGGCCTTTTGCTGTGGTACGGGTCTGTGATAAAAATTTATGGCCGGCGGCTGGGGCTTCCCTCCACATGCATGTGAAACTTTGGCCATACTGCAATTAAATTTAAGCTGCTTCAAGCCTAGGACCCACACACTGGCTCAGGCTCAGGCACAGGGAGCAGGAGCAGAAACAGGATCGGGATCAGGATCAGGGTTCACAAAAGACTTGTGGCCATAGCGACTACAACGACGACGGCAAAGTTTGTTAGGTTTTCTGGTTTCGGTTTTTGGTCTACAGACGCAAAAGTTCGCGTTTGTTTCTTTCTCCCTTTTGATATGTATTTTAATTCCTTGGCCTGTGTGCCACTTTGCAGTTGGGCGTGCAGGACTTTTGGCTTGCCAGCGGCAGCAGCCACTAGGATGTCTGTGGCTTAAATGGCACTTATGAGCTTATGCCGCAACTTACATTATTATTATTACTCCGATTTTTGTGTGCTGGCATAACATGAATGCTGCTTCCTGGCACGCAATAAATAGTTATAGACTGCGGGGAGTCCTTAAAGCGAGCGCGGAGGGAGTTTTGTATTAATTAAGAAGCATTAGGGCACAAGCGGCATGGTTTATGGGAGCCGGGGCATATGCTCTCGGAACTTTGGCTATCATCACTCTGGCTAAGTGCGATTTACGACGGGATAGAGGGAGCCGGGACGCGAGCCCGATCGGGCGGAAGCGCTCTTAACCCTCGCCGGATTCAATCCACAGCGCTTTGGCTGGAAAAATCCGAAATCTCATCACACTTTCGACCATTATTTTAAAGAATCAAATAAAGCAGAGCTCTCGCATGTCATAAGCGGTAAATTCAATTTGAGTTTTACAACATTTCACCGCTGCCCGGGCTTTGTTCGGGTTGTTTGACAGTTTTTGCAGCGCACTCAATCAGCACTTGTTAGAACTTTTTAGTGTGCTGTAAAATAAACATGAGTATAAAGCTGAAATGAAATGAAATTTAATAAATGCAGTGCTGTGGCGGTAGTGTTAGTGTGTGTCTGTGGAAACAGGAGTAGAGTAGGGCAGGGCGACAGGCAGCATGACATGCACTTCATAAAACTTTGCTCATATAAATTGAAATTGAAATGAAATGATGATGCCAGAGCTGCCACGTGATATCTGAGGCTGTGTATCTGTATCTCCGTGTGTGCGAGTGTCCATGTGTGCAAGTGAGAGTTAACAGCCGGCGAGAGCTGCGTCCCTCACTGCACAATGGCTGGCTGTAAAAATTTGTTGGCCAAACAACAAGTGGAGCAGCCAAAGCAGCAGCAGCAGCAGCAGCGGCGGAGTCAGCAACAGCCTGAAAAACAACTTAAACTGTCATTGCAAAGTTTGAGGCAAAGCCCAGCGGCTGCTAGCAGGGAGCGGAGGTATTAAAAAACTTTCCTCTGAGCAATTATGTGAAGGCTACTTAACTTTTTTGCAGGCAATAAATTTGGTCTTTAAGTGGAGACTCCGAGCGGGAGCGGCAGCACGCACCTGAGCTGCGACACAATTTTGTTGCACACTCGATGCTCTAGTGTCGGTTTTTTTGGCTTTTTCGGGTCCGCCCACTCGCAGAATTTGCCAGAGCTATGTGCAGAAATTCAATTAGCCAAGCGAGGGGAGGCAGCAGAGGCAGGAAGCAGCAGTTTGCCACTTGGCATGCCATGCAGTTTTGGGGAATGCTTTGAAATACACGCATGCACACTTGGATACAGATACTCTCCGCATGCCTAGATACATTTCACGTCCGTGTGCATGGGCGTGCGGTTGTGACAGGCTGGCTGCCTGCTGCTCTGCTGCTCCGCTGCATACTTGCCTCAATTACGCCGAAAATGTCACATTAATTATTGGCATTTATGGGGTTTGCGCCGCTTTTGATATGATAGACGACAATGCCGACCAAAATTTGAAGTCTACTTTATGGCGCGCTATTGTTGTGTCCTCGAGAGCGTGCTTCTGTGTGTGGCAGACGCACAGACACGAGTATTTACGAGTGCTCGTCAGTGTGTGTGTGTGGCGGTGTGCGGTTGTATTAATTGGAATTTGTTTTTGTGTGTCAGCTGCAAGACGGCGTCGAGGCCGCCGCTGCCGTTGGGGTCGGCGTTGGCTTTGCCGCTGGGCTCTTTGTTTGGCTTTGCGGCAATTAAAAATTAATTTGACAAAGCGAGACATTTCGAATTAATTTCGAGTCTAAACGATGTTTTAATTCAATTTATGTTTCTGGCAGCACAACTTGACAATGCCATCCATTGAGTGGGTCGATTGACTCAAGGCCTGATCAGGTGAGGTCGCACTCAAATGTGTGCGACTTGAGTGTGCGCTCCAGTCGCATTTTATGCTCGAAATTAATTAAGTGCCGTCCTGCCCTGGGCAAACATTTGAAAGTCAGCTCATATCGCTGGCTCATGTATTCCTGTTCGGGGCGACCGAGCCCCGCTCCAGCCACTTTACTTCGCTTCAATCCAACTCCAACTCCAATTACTTAATGACAGCTTCCAGTTGCAGTGATTAGGCTGAAAGCGCTTTGAGCCGTAGAGGCCTCCTTGCCACTGCCCTGGCCACTGCCACTACCAATGCCAATGCCGACTATGCGCATTCAACGTCAACTTACGCCAGCCGTCTGTCAGCAACAGCACTCGCCTCCACACTCATGCGGCTACTTATGCAAAATGCTGGGCTCTGCCACTAGACGACACCCGTTGCTGCTCACTGCACTGCACTGGAGCAGCCGCTTTGATCGGCCGGAGAGGCGGGGAAGCGGCCCGGAGACACACAATTGTGTTGATTGCACAGATGACAAGGCGTAGGACGAGATGACAACTTTGCTGCCTGCCACCCTTGATGACAATGAAGTGCATGCATGAATATTCTAATCAAATGAGCCGCCAGCCTGTCCTAGCTCCTGGCTCCTGGCTCCTGGCTCCTGTCCCTTGGTTCCCGGCTGTGGCCTCCGGCCCAGCCATTGTCAAGCGGTAGAATTTTTCGCCTCCGCCACATGTGTACACTCAGAGAAATCGGAACACCGTCACTGCCTTGGCCCTTCTGGGGACGCTATTGCTACAGTTAGCCATTTTCCAAGGGCTTTCCTCTGAAAAGGTTGTTCCTATTTACTTCTTGCTCTGTGCGATTGATCCCCTGTTTTGCTCAGTGCTGCCACACGCTTTGTGTGCGGTGCCGAGCTAAAGTTTCAAAGTCAGCCAGAGAGTCCCCGGCCCAGAAAAACCTTTCCTTTACCTCGTTTCATTTCATTCACTCACTGAAATCGAATTTGCATAATTTAACATGATGGTTGCGCTTATTCCTGCAGCCTGTCAGGCGCACAGACAGCGACGGACAGGCGCGAGGATGGGTTATTATTGTTCGCCCTCGAATTCAGCGTCACCGCATTTTGCTGGCACATGCATCATCATTTGCATACATTTGCAGCTCGCCCAGGCAGTCCATGCTCGGAGTAATGAGGACTGCGCCGGTCTGAGTCGATTTTCTTTGAATATAATTCGCGGCGCGGGGCGAGGGAGCATTGACGTTGATGGATTTTGGCACTTACACAGGCTAGCGCCCGTCACCTCCGCCCACGACTCCGGTTCCGAAAAAAGCTGCGGCAGCAGACTCTGCTCCAGTTGCGCTGAGCTGGCTTTGAAGCGCAATTTAATGAAGAATGATATGTTGGCATCGTGGCCGCAACAGCCGCAATCATCCACCCCTCTGGGGCGCACCCCTTAACCACATCGACTGACAGTTTTCGCGGCTTCGCACGCAGCCACTGTCGAAGTTGAAGGGCGCCGACACATCGACAACAAGTTTTCTCCCCTCTCAGCAGTACGGGAGTGAAGGGAACGAATCGGAATCCTAGCGAACGAAACGAGATCCTAGCTTGTCTCGGACCCGTCGGAACGGGAGCTCGTCTCCTCGCTGATACTTCCCTATTCAAATTCGGACATTTTCGGACTACATTTGATTAAAAAGTGCTGGCTGCCGGAAATCTCAGAGCGACACCAACCCCTCCTGGCAAGTGCAGCCTAAGGCACAACGCAAACAAACGAGGGAAAAAACAATAAGAAGCAGGACAGAGTGGAGCGGCGGGAAAGACAAACAAAAATAAATACCCCCGACATTGGTTTTCTATGCAAAGTGTCACATGGCCGTATGCCACGCCCCCTTCCGACGGGCCCCGCTGCCGCTGCTGCTGCCTTTTCATGCATATCAAAATGGCAACAATAAACGCCAACAAAAGAACAACAATAACAAACATTAACATGGAAATACACACGCACGCGGGGCCAACAAAGGCGGCAGTCAAAAATGTTGCAAATGTAAGCAAAATAAAAATAAGAACACATAACAAAGACACAATTACACTCACAGAATAAGTGTTTGCCAGTGTGATTGTGCGACTGTGTGCGTGTCTCTGTGTGTGTGTGTGTTTGCAAAATCAAAACTTTTGACATAATAAAATGGAATGTTATTGTTAAAAAAGTTACTTGCATATTAAAACAAACGAAACTTTCCCACTAGCACTCGCTATCTCGCTCAGTCCCCCACTGCGTCCTCGGTGCGCCATCCCTCTCGCCCCGCAGGCGCCATTTATTTTGTGTGTGTGTGTGTGTGTGAGTGTTTTTACTTGCAAATGTCGCACACAAATGCAAATGTCCGGCGTGCGAAACGAGCAGCGCTGCCAAAAGCAAACAACTTTAATTGAACTGTTTACCCGATTTTTATTTTATGCCCCCCGAAACCCCCTCTGGCCCTGTGCCCTGTTGAGCCGTGTAATTGTTATGGTTATGTTTGCGATGATTATTTGGCTCGCTGCACAGCTGCCCACATTTGCCACGTCGCTGCGACTTGCACTCGGAGTCAGTCGGGATGTGGGCACGGGTCCTTGATACCAGCTCCAGACGATAATACAATGAATAAGATGCATAACGCGCTCGTTTCATAAGCTCGCATTTAATAGCATAGAAGTCTAAAATTGGAAAGCAGGTACGAGGACTTGCGGAACTATATATGCGGGCTGATGGCATGGCGTTACGCACCCTATTCCTTATCTTGCCTTTGCCTTGGACCAAGGATCCAACCGGGTATTAATCTAAGGTACGCTTATCACGACTACACATCCAAGCTAAATCCAAAACGATCAACAAAGTCTTAGATTTAATCAGGTACTGAATAATACAACATGTAACGAGCCGAACACGGTACGTATACGCAATACTGGTGGGATAGTAAACAGGGTCGGGAAGATATAGCCGAAGATAGTATAGTATGTATAGGTATAGGAATGAGACTACTCACCTTTGCTAGCACCGTCCGGCCCGCGCAGTATGGTGCACTCCTCTATAGTGCCGAACGGATGGAAGATTTGTCTAACATCGTCTTCGGATTGTTGTTTGCTGAGCATGCCAACGAACAGCTTGCGATCTAAATGCTCTGTTTTGGTTCCGGGTTTATTCATGTTTGATGTCATGTCAGTGATTTGATCGATCCGATTGATTTTGATTGATTACGAATTAATTTTTTTTTTTTAGTTTCAAATTAGATTTTGATTGTTGCACCAAAGGACACGGCAAAATGGACAAGTGGCAATGTATTTTCGTGGGTGGCAGTGTTCGATTGTGTCCGTTGTGTAGAAATGAAAAGTATTCAATCAAGAAGCCATAGCCAGAGAAATTTCGCATCAAATAAGATCGGGAAAATGAATACGGAAACAAAGGACGTTTGTTCGATCGTAATGTTTATGTGTGTCATATCAAAAGAGATGTAAATGCAACAGGGTTACACATTACGCAACATTTGTTGTAACGAGTAACGAACGCAGCAGGCACATTTATGTAATTGTTTTCGGTTTGTAATTTTTAAATGATTTCAACAGGCGCAAAATACCCAAAGGAAAGTAAAAGCAACAACATTTAATTAACGAGAGATTTGTTGGTGGTTGGGTGGATAGTTTGATCACCAATAGAGCAATTACAATTACAACATTTATAAATGTGGTTAGGGTTGGGGTGGGAGGAAGGATAACAAATTTCGATTTTATAAGCGGAGCAAATTTTTGTTTGAAATTGTTGCATCGAGAAGGTACAAATTTTGTTAAGTAAACAACCAAATCAAATCAATACAATACAGAAAGTCAAATCAGTTTTAAGAAACAATAAGAGAAGAATTGTCAGTTTTCCAATTTTGCCAATTTTGATGTATTTATTTTTTCGTTTCAATCATATATATTTGATATAGAGCACGAACAAGTGTTACATAAAAAGGAAAGAAAAGAAGATAAAAATGGGTGATATTTAGTTAAAATTGTCGTACAGTTTGTTTTTTATTTTTTGTAACTTACAATATACGAGAATGGAAAGTAGCTATTCATATACGTATAATATAAATTTGATGTATGTATATTTAGATATAGAACAGACACGCACACTCAAGCATACCATCTCACACACATTTACAAGCTGGCCACGCATAGAGCTACTGAGTTAAGGATAGACATCGAAAGGATATTGAACACGCTAGCCACTACTTTAAAAAAGAGTTGGTAAAACTATGGCGAGCATGGGGAATGTGAGGCTTAAAAGTACTTAGAGTCTACCTAACAGTTATTTTAAGGCGATTGATGAGACTTAGATTCGCAAAGATGAAATCAATTTTTACTGGTGAAGAATGTATGTGCGAATGAGAGCCACTCAGGGGTCGGCTTCTAGCTTCGTGCGAGTGTCTCCCATTTTTCGGTTTCAAAAAGCATTTAAACCGCCTCCTCTCCTGGCACACCGTCTGGCACTCCGGCACTCCGCCACTCGTATCATATCGAAAAGGGAGCGGCACATAATTGGCCAAACACTTGCCACAGACCCAGAGCAGACGGCCAAACCGCCCAGATGCTGTCGCGTTAAAGTGGCAAAAGCAATCGAAGGAGAAAATAACTAATACGACACGTTGGACCCATGCACACGGCCTGCAGGCAATTGTCTTGTGTCCGGGTTAAGCCTAATGGCATTTGGGCTTCGTTCCCATACCCACCCGCACTCCCTCGAGCACCCCTCCGTCCCAAGCACGTGCAATAAGCCAAGCAACGCCCCCGGCATGCTAAACAACAACAAGAAGGACTCAGGGGCAGCAGGGTGAAAGGGTGGAAGGGCTTGGGAAGTGGCAGTGGAAGCTGTGGAAGGGTTGGCTTAATAAAAATGTAAAGCACGTTGGACCTGAGGGGCAGGAGGAGCAGGGTCGGGTCAGGACAAGGTAAAAATAGTGCAGCATACTTTGCGGCGCCTGCTGTTGTACATATGAAATGGCATAGTTCAACTGGCTGTTAACAGTTGCGGCCAAAAACAGAAAGAAAAAAACAGGCAATGAAAGACAGGGAGCGGAGTGCACGGGGGATAAGCAGAAGTGGGATTCGGGCTGGGAACAAAGTAGACAGGCTGGGTCAGGACAAAAGGATTTGCACAATGTTTAGCCTGGCGTTGCAGCAATTTTCTACAATTACCTGGGGCACAACGACACCGACCGGCAAGGATAAAATGCACACAGGGCTTTCAGTGATTCCCTTTTGGCTGCTCTCCTTTTGCTTTTACTTTCGTTTTTTGTTCTTTTTTTCGGTCCTCAGCTAAAGGAAAGAGCAGTGAAAATAATATTAAAGGCCATTAGGCTCATATAGACAAGTTAAGTGGCTCCTGGTCCGGGCCCGGGTCCTCCCTCCTGCCTCCCCCATCCTGGTTGTCGTCCTTGTCTTTGTCCTGCTCCTGATTCCCTTGCTAGCCATGTGTGGCAGTTTTTAGATTTTATTTTTATGCCTGCTTCACGTTCTGTGCCTCATCCCGGCTGTCCTCTGTTGCCACGGCAAAAGAAGTCATTAACGTGTCGTTGTCTTTGATGCCGCAGCCGAAGGGGGACGGGGTGGAGTAGAGTGGGCGGGAAAAAGAAAGCCAAATTAAATTAGTTAACCACATGGCAAGTTTTGTGCATGTGCTACGCCAGGAGACGACGAGGACAGGCCACTAATTGCTGCACGTTATGTTTTTACTTATCTCCCCTTGAGTCACAGCCGCTCCAGCATCGAGCTGCACCGCTCCTCCAACGCTCCGCCCTGCCCCTCCAGGACCGAGTAATTGTATTTTAAGTCCTGGGTCCTGGCTGAAGGTGAAAAAGCTAGTCGCGTCTATGAATAATACAAAAAATGTGGAGACATCGGAGCCGGCGGATAAAAAACTAAACACAAAGTCGCTGACATGGCGAGAGTCAAAGCTCAAAGCTCATGTCCCAGTACCTCGTTCTTCCCGGTCTGTTCTTCATTTACCTTTTAACCGTACTGGCTGGCTTCCTTTGACTGGCTAGCCGGGCCCTGTTGCCAATTGACATGTAAATTGACGTTTAATGGCTGCTAATGAGCGTCTGAGGATTTGTTCCTGGCTTATGGCGGCTATTTGAATACGTCGGGCAAAGGCAAGAGCAAGAGGCAATGAATGGAGAGATCATATTTGAATCAGGTAAAATTTCTCCGCACAAAAGCTGCCATTGCTCGGAGATTTTGTTCAATCTGCAGAACCCTTCGCCATCTTATTGCAGCTAATAAATCATTAAGCAAACAAATAAATACTCCATTAATTTTCACAGCTTAGCCAGCCTTCTAGGAGCCAGAGAGAGATCTGAACGACAAATGAAGATCCTGCCATAATGCGACCAATTCATATCTGAAAATGTTTTAATCTGATTACTTTGGATGGCTCAAAATGCTATGTAAATATGTTTAAGCTATTAATTATTTTGTGGGGATTTTCAAGCTTTCGGCATAATTACAAAACTCTCTGGGAGGCGAGTGGTGGCTTCAAATAATATTTGCTTGGCAAAAACTGATTGAAGCCGAAGTCTGCCGACTTCTACACCCTTTATTGTGATTCTCTATTTATGTATCTGTATCTCGCCTGGCCCTGGCGTTTGGCTACGTTTATTCTGCCATAAATTATTGAAATTGTAATTACTTAGGCAGGAAATGGGTAAGTGAGCTCCAAATCGCATACTTATGGCCGCCCCTGAGCTCGACTTCTTGTGAACATTCTCGATTTTGTTTTCTTCGCCTTATGAAAATTTAATCATAAATATGTATGTACACTGATTAAAGAGGGCAGCACTCCGGGCCCAGGGCCCGAGTAGTTTCATTAGCATTTTTCTATATATTTTATTAGTAAACTCGTCCGCTCTAGTCCCTGCGCCTTTGATTGATGATGCTCTCGCCCGGGAATGGGACTGGTAAAAGGAAACTAATTAATATGTAATTAGTGACACTCATTTGACATGTAACGAGGCTAATGCAAAAATATTCCGGAGTCGTCTCGGCAATAAGAAGGGGAGGCAATTGCGGAACGAGGCGCCCCGCCTCTCCAATCGCATTGATTAAAATGTAAATGACTTTCCGTAGTCAATTCAGCCTCACGATAGCTCCCATATGCCGGGTCCAATCACAGGGATCAGATGCTGCAAATTATATGCTGCCCCATCAATATTGCCGGCAATTGTTTGCGGCCAAGCGTGCCTGCAGGCGCAGCATCCCATTTTTATGGCCTCAACTCTGCCCCAGACACAAACACAGACGCAGACACAGACGCAGACAGAAGCCAGACTGGCTGGCGGTCTGAAAGTCATCCCGCACAGCCGACGGAGGTGTTAGTATTTATACAGCAAATAAGCTAAATGTTCCCTTTATGAGTCCCTCAGCGGCGTCGCCGGCAAACAGTTGGTGTCGTCGCCCGACAATTGTGTGGCAATTGTCAAAAGTCTCCCCGTCTTGACGTTTATATATGACTAGATATAACTCAGCGCCGGCTTCTCCCTGAAACTCCCTGAAAACTGCAAAGCCGGCTTTGTGCTCTTTTCGCCTTTGTTGCCATTGTGGCGGGGAATCCTTTGGGCCTCCTTCCGACTGCGAGCTCCGAGTTTATTTGTCAGTTTGAAATTCTTTAGTAATAAGCGTAAAACTCGACTATAGGCTGGGGACAAACTGTGCAAAGCGAACGAATTGTGGCGAGAGCGAACCGAGCCCTAAGCCAAAGTTAGAAGTAAATTAGTTATTAGCCTTGTAAGTAGTTCAAAAGTTGCCACTTAAGCCGCTGACAGCCTGCTGGAGCTCCGTTTCAGAGGCGCTGGCAGAGTATCGCTAAAATGCGCCTAATTGTTAATTAGCGTCAGCATGAATTTGTGAGGGGCTGCAGCACGAGTACCAGTGCCAGTGGCAGTGCCAGTACCAGTGCCATTTCCATAGTCACATTTTTAGGCACAGAACTTTCTGTTTGGCTGGGGCCAAAAGTCACCGCCAGACCGAAGGAGGCAGGCATCAGGAAGAAGGCAGAAACTTTGTCCTCGCTGCTGTGGTATTGAAGTGTTAATTAATATTGAAAGGAATAAACTTTTGTCGGACTTTCTGAATAGCAAAAGAAAAGGCTAATGTAAATTGTGGAAAAGTGGTGAGGACAGGAATTCCATTTAAATCCCTTCGCCCCACAATAATGCCTCAAAAGGCATAATATATCTTAGAGAAGTTACAGAAGACAATCGGTCACTTTAATATTGGTCTTATTACAAACCCCAAGCATCCCAGTGTTATCTTTAGGAGAGAAGCATTTGCATTTTCTTGTTGCAGCCGGTGATAAATTCGAGTTCCTTCACCTGAAGCAGCGCTCGCTCCCTCCACTCGAAAAAGCAATCTTGACAAGCCATTAACATTTCATGTGCACCTTGTCTCCGTTTTTTCTGCTGGCTTGACTATCACACTAAAAGTCAATATAAAGTAAAAATTTTTTTATGACCCCGGGATTATCATTTTGCGCTGGTTCTGCTGTGGCTGCCGCTGCTCCTGCTGCTGCTGCTGCTGCAGCTTGACATGAAATTGGCTGCACACTGTGGGTAACCAGAAATTGGCCATAAAAGGCGAGCGACGACCAAAAGGTGCTGTCGTTCCTTCTTTTATATGTATATAAATGTATAAAAAATATAGAAATTTTTATTTTAAGTAGTGACGCGTCAGGGATAATGTTAATGGCACATGGCATTTTCATTTCAAACGCATAAAAGTGCCCGCAATCCACGTGAAATGCTTAAGGAAAGAGCGGAAAAGCGAGATGCCATGCCCCGGAGGAAGCGGAGGAAAATGTCAACCGAAGAGTGTCCCCTTTGTGGCTGTCGTTTATGTGTGCGCAGATTTGTTTTTTATTTCAGATATACACAGAAATATGTACCCATGCCCATGTATATCAAATAATGGCCAACTCACGATAAAAAGGAATTTAAAGTTTATGTTCGCTAGACAGCGGTCGTCCTGCATACGCTTGCTTAATTATATGGTCGGTCTTTTTATTGCAACTCTCCCTTCTCAGTCCCCCAGGGAGTTTTGGCCACGGCTTCCTCGATTGTTACACCAGGACAATATTAAGCTAAGAGATACTACTCTAGCAGTGGAATACGAAAGACATATAAGGACATGAATGCTTACTTTTCAGTTTGCTCTCTCAAAAAGCTAAGGTAACCACGCTTTTGAGTAGAGATTCGGAATGTTTTAGAGTCTGGACTAGTCCTGTAGACGTGTTAGGCTATATAGTTTGGCACTTTATTAAAGTTTAGTTTACAGCACCGTCGATTTGAGGCACGTCTGCGTACACTTATCACGGTTTATTATCACGGACTGATACAACTGTTAAATTGAATTGAATACAGAACTACGGGGATATGGGCGCTCCTCTGGGATTGACGTGAACGCCGAGTTATTGGTTAGTTTTGGGTCGGATGGAGTCTCCAAGCTTCCATGGCGAACTCCCGTCATTAGTTGAACGCCGTCGTTTGGCTGCTTCTCAGGCCGATGGCTAAATATTGTGTTTGGTCGGATTTGTTCATTTTTCGGTTTACAAAGTCATTGCAAAAAAAGAGAAGAGCAGAAAAAAGAAAGAGAAAGTAAGAATAAATAAAATTTTATGTTCTCTGTTGTTGTAATTGTTTTCTGATAGAGCGGATGTTGTAAAATATTTACTTTGGAAACGATTTTGCGACTGTTAAATAGTTTTTCACTACATAAATGAGCAACACGTAAAAAGGCACATCAAATGTTTACGCGTAACAAAAATAGAAATTTGCTATATAGGTTTTGAGGTTTAAAGTCTCTAAAAGAGATACAAAGGTAAATTATTGTAATTCACAACATTTAGCATCGTCGTTTAGTTCTTTCCCGAACTGTGTCCATTATTTTCAGTGATAAACTGTACGCACAACATCAAGAACAACAACATAGAGGTATAAAACTTTATCGGGGAGAAATAAATACGGAAAGTAATAAGACAAAAAAGATACAATTTCCAGAGATTAGCCAAAATGTAGTTAAAAGATATTGTCATGGTCTGATCTGATTTAATTTGTTCTGGTTCTGGTGTGTAATGATAACTAATTGCTTTGAAATGCAGTTTTGAATTAAGAAGATTATATATTGTACACGACAACAACACACGGCATAAGCGTATATACGAAAATAAATATGATTACATGTATATATATAAATAACAATGATATAAATAGGAGCTCTATACGTTAGCATTACAATCATCGGAAAACAGCCTAAAGACAGCACGGAGTCCCATGTCAGGTCGGAAAAACAAAGCGTTCCATCATCCCTTTCCCCCACTCATATTGGAAAATAAATTGCCAGACGTAGCTCCTTGGAAACCACACGGATCCTGGAAAATCAATGCAAAACTCCGGGCCAGCTGCACACTCTTCAACACCTTGACAGCAGCTGATGCCACAAATCAACAAATAAAATCAATAAACGGCAGTAATGGCAACAATAACCGGGCGGGGAGATGAACAACAAGAGCAACCACTGAGTCAAGTCCGTCAATCAAATTGCTTTGGGAAGTTTTGCGAGAAAATGGTTCAATAAACATGTCTTACATAAAACATTTTAATTAAATTATATTTCGCCCACTTTCTTGGTGGATATGTGTGTGTGTGTGTTGGTGCGTCTTGCAATATTTATCAATTTTCCAAGAGTCATCACAATAACCATACGTCTTCATCTAGCCCCAAACACACACAGCACACTTGCACACACACGGACACAGGCAAACAAAAGTGTTTTAGCGCTCTTCATGCACATCACTCATTTACACGAACAGGGACGGGCGGGGGGGGGGGGGGGGGGGGGGGGTAGCGAGGGAGCAAGGGGAGCTCAGTGCGCTCTACTTTAATTTAATTTTTGTGGTTGCTTCGCCTTGGTGGTGTGGCCGTTGTTGTTGTTGTCGTTCGTTTGTTTGTTCGCTGCGCGCAATTAATTGAACTTGCAGCAGACTCTGACTATTGACAGCCGAGCGGGGGCGGAGCAGGGAGCCGAAAGGGGAAAGGAACAGGGCTCCGGGCACGAAGGACGAGGGAAGGCTTCTGCTGCGGTTGAGTCGATTAACACTTAAGCCGCACTCAATGCAGCCCAGCTCCCGCTCGTTACCCGTTACGCCTTTCGGAATTTAACTAAGACAGGCACCACAACGAAAACAACAGAGACGAACCCAGGCCACAGAGAACACTGGAAGAAAGTGCAAGGCTTCTTAGTGAAAATATTATGCTTTAGGGTTGAGATGACAGAAGGCGCTAGGAGCCAGGGCTTAAGAAGGAAAGAAGGAGTATATATCTTCTTGAAAGAATTATCAGAGTTTACGGAAAGATTTCGCTAGGTGCACTCACGGACACTCGCACAAATTCACTAACACGAGTCTCGCAGTTTGTTGCCTTTTCCGTTTGGTATATGAAATGCTTTCGGGACTTATGTTGGCTTAGCAGCAAACTTGTCTAAGCCTTCGCCCAAGACAGATAGACGAGCATGGCTGGGGAAGCCTTCGGGGCGGTCAGAGCTCCTGCAATTACAATTACACATAGACGGAAGACCAAGCCGCAGTGGTCCGGGAGGGCCAAGAGGAAGGGCCCTCGGTAATTGTAATGGGCAACAAAGTAGGTAAAGCATTTAGCAGTTTAACGCACTTTCGAGGAGCACAGAAGCCAGCCTCTGCTGGCAATCTTAAAGGTGAGGAAGCTCGCCGCTGTGGCAGTTGACTTTAACTACTTAGCGGCCAGTAAGCAACTCCGTGTCCTGGTCAAGGACAGGTCCTGCATAGCGCTGCCAGCCTCTAAAACATATTGCACAATTACTTGGCACAAGCGCACATACCCCGTGCCTCGGGCAAAAAATAAAATACCTAACGAAATTTATGTTATTGTTTGTCTGACTGCCTGCCAGCCAGCCAGCTATAGCTGCTGGAGCTAGGAGCAAGCCGGCTCCGTACCTTGGCCCGGGATCGCTCTCCCATATTATTTGCACATATTTTTGCCCTCTGCGAGTGTGGGTATGTGTGTGCGCCCTGTTTGTTGCAACATTTTATTTATCGCACTGGCCATAAAATGCACGCTGGGGGCATTTGTAACAATTTCGCAGCCGTACACAATGGAGGAGGAGCCGGCCCGCTTCTATACATATATCCTGTCCCAGCCCCTGCGCCCGCTCCCTTCTTAGTCGAGTTAAAATATTACAACATCATGCTTAAAAGTCACGTTTAAACGCTGACGACGACGGCGCTGAAAGATTATTGCATTTTTAGACTGCCAACCGCCGCGCTCAGCTCCTCGAAGCCCCCGGGTCCCGGATCCCGGGCTCACCTGCGCATAGCCGCGCAATCACAAACAAACGAAGTTCATTTCAGTCAGACGTCGTCCTTGTCGTCTGCGCCTGCCTGTCTGTGAGCCCGGCGAAATAAGTAATAGTGTTGCAACGTGCCTGCCGCATTTTATTTCCTCTCCAGCCAGATAGGAGGACTCCCGGTGAGGACGGGGGGCCTGGGGTGGGACCACCGACCGACCGATCCGACGAATGGAGGAGCAGTCTGTGAGCTGGCAAGCCATTGATTGTATAATTCCTGTGTTGCCAGTGAAAATTGTATATGCTTGATGTCTGATTGAATGGAATTGATGTGAGAAAGTGACTGCTCGTACATTTGGCTTTTGCGGTTACGAAACCAATTTATTTGCGGGAGCCATGCTGTTATTTATTTTAAATAGCACAGGCCATGGCTGGCCGACTTCGAAGGTGTATCTCTCCTCCACAGGTTCCTTCAGCATGTGCAGGGAAATCCTTGAAAGCCAAACATGATTTCATAAGATGAAAAGCGACTTTCCCACATCATGTTTTGCGGGGCTGTGGTTGCCGAAGGTCCGAACTATTGAAGGCGGAGCCACAGCAATTTTTGGCAACTGTGTGGATGGGCAGATTGAAATGTTGGCTATCGTTGGGAACTGGAGGCGAAGGGCATCTTCGGAAACGAAAATTAAAACAAATTGCTGAGCAGTAAGAGCAAGAGACAGAAAAGCTACAGAAGTCTTCGACGAAACTCTACGGTTGGGCTGAGCCCGTCTCGATTACATTTGACCCCGCCTACCTGCACTTACAGGACGACTCCTTCCTAAGGCTCGAAAGCAAAACCCCGAGCATGGAATCACAAAAGCAAAAGTCACTTTTTCAATTTTCGAAATTAAAAAAATTCAACGCACACACGAGTAAATCACTAAGTTACTGTGTCGCATTGATAAACCCTTATCAAGCCGCCTTTTTTAGGCACACTCCCACCCCCGCACTCCCGGCACGTTGACACTCTGTCAGAGGGCACAGTTCGGAGGGAAAAAAGTCACTAAACGGAACGCGGAAGTCTGACAAGGGTGAGCGGACTCCGAAGCGAATGAAAAACCGAAACCGAAAAACCTGTCGTCCGGGAAGAAGCCTTGCCCTCGCCTACTTTTCGGCATGAATTTAAAAGCCCGACTGTATGAGGGAGTGGTTCGGGGGCCAGCTATGTAGCGCGCATATTAAAATCTATAAAATATGCTTGTGACTGCTTTACGACTTGAAAGCCTGCAGCGGGACGGGGAGCTGGCAGCCAACAAAAAAGTTCAATATTTGTAAATCTCCTGCTTCTTGCCGCTGTCGCCTTCTGACTTCCCAAGCTCTCGTTCTTTATGGGTTAATGGTGCGAAAACGTGACTTAATGTGCGTGTGTAAGAATTTTTTCAGCCCTCGCTCCTGAGAGTTATGAGCGGGGGCGGCGCGTCGCATCTGGCGTTCAAAGGTCAGAGCAATTTGAGGCGACCATGGGCTGATGGCTTTTAATAGAATTGTCAGCCGGAGTGGCTTTAAACAGCTGTCCTGATTGTGGCCGGGCGGCACGTTCAAGTGCGCATGATTAAAGATTTCATTAACTCTCTTGTCTGGGGGTCGAGGCCCCATTTAATTATATATCTCTTCCCGTTTTTCCTAACTAACTAGCGCACCGAAGCTCTTAGTTTTAGCGTAAATGACAAATCCTTATGCTAAATATGCTTAATTGCAACACATACACGTGCGCAGCAAGGACGCATGGACATGCATAAAGAGGGGGAGCTTACATCGTGCTGTACATATGCTTAATGAAGCTTATAACTCTCGCCGTCTTCCTCCCACACCCCAACCTGCTACCGCACCTCCACACACAGTCCCTCCACAAACACACTTGCAACGTGCAACACGTACGTGTCCTGACAATCCAGGCAACAGGCAGCATATGCCATCAACTGGAGGCCCGCCAGGCGAAATAATTATAAAGCGCTTGCAGCAGCGGAAGCTGCAACGGAAATGTTACCGTTATACCTGGCAAAAGCACGTGCGGCGCGGCGGAGAGGGGCGTGGCAAGTGGCAGGTGGCAGGCAGAAGGAGGCACGAGGCATCCTGGTTGCGGGTGCAAATTCTAGCACTGCCAGCCGTTTAGTTTAGCATAATGACAGGCACAGGAGCATGGCCCGAAATAGAGACAGGGCTGCTGGGTGGCCGACCGGCAGTGTGGCAGGGTGGCAGGGTGGCAGGGTGGCTGGGGGCAGCCACTAAACCAAGCCACATTAGCTCGGCAGCAAATGTGGCAAAGCGTGTTAATAACTCACTGTGCTCCGAGTGCACTCCGGAGAGCTCAGCTCAGCCCTCCCGTCTCACCTCTGCCTGCATTTAAGTTTTCGGATTTAATAATAAAGTTGGGGGCGGGGAGGGCGCATGGGGTAAGTTTGTCGTCGCGTCTTGGCTGACGTGTAATGGGGCCTGGTCTGGCAGGATTTGGCCTGCTGGCATTGCACATTTTCCATGCATAATGCATAATTTCGTTTCATCATCTCGGGCTACTGGCTCCTGGCTTCCTGCCTTCCTCCCTGCCGCATTCCTGGTCTCGACTCGGGCCTAATTTGCTGCATAATGAAGCGTGTAGTCGTCTGGCTGTGCTCCCTGGGTCCTGTTTTGTTTCTGGTTAATTTGGGGCGCCTCTGGAAAGTGCAGTTTCTGGCTGAAATATTCTTAGTTTGGGAAGGCCAGGCTGCCTGGCTATATTTATGCCAGATAATTGGACAGCATCCATCAGGCGACGAACATCCACCTCGGACAGATGGCTGCTGTGACATGTCATCTCAATAATTACGCGCTCTGCGCTCGCTCTGCGACACAGAATCGATACTGTACGCCCGTGCCACCACCTCTGCTGGGCTATCAACCCTCTGGCCCTGCTTTTGTTAACCTGAAACTAACGAAATCCAGACGAGCGGGGCAGGGCTCTTGCCCCAGCACACACACCTTTAATGTGGCCGCAATATGCGAGAGTGTGTGTGCTTCATTATTATTATGGCTGTTCTTATTCTCCGTTCGTCCTGCTAGCCTGTATAGCAGCTCCTATATACACGTGTATGTGTAGGAGTATCTGCTGCTCCCCGTTCCTGTCAGCATTATTTTATTTTTGTCGTATTGTTTGCTTCCTTGTCGCTGCCATTGTTATTTTTCGTACTTTCGTCAGCGCCTCCTCCTTGCGACATCGTCCCCAGTGGGGTAGCCTTTGATGGAGCTCTGTCCTCTGTTTGTAAGCGAGTAAGCGTTGTTTTCGTTGTTAGTTTTTAGCTCGGTTGTTCGATTTTCGTCACTAATGAGGAGCCGTAAAAGCGGACGGCGAACTCGAGAAGGGCGTGACGCAGGTAATACTAGGTATACGTGGACACTGGCCAAGGATGCGTGGCTCATGTGTGTCCGGGTGAGTGTGTAGGGTAAACAATGTATTTTATTTGTGTTTACGTTTTTAACAGCTCTGACAGGCGTCTTGCTCGCCTTTCTGGGCTCTGGATTTGGGTCAATGGGGGGACTTGGAGCCGGGCGCTCTAGTCCCTCGCCCTCGCTCCTGGCTTCTATTTATGCCCATCTCGAGGAGTTCTTCGTGTCGGGATTTGTCATTTGCCTAATGAATTCAATTATTTATACGTCTTGAGTTATTTTTCTTAGCCACGCTTTCAGCGACAGTTTCTGATTTGATTTGGCGGCTCCCCTTCGATCCGGGTTGAAACAGGTGAATCGGGGCCATTTCTAATTAATATCGTACCAATTACATGGGTTTCGTGCAACAAGGAGAAGGACGGGGGACGGAGGACGGACGGGGAAAAAATGGCAATTTAATTAGTGCAAGAGCAACACTTAATTGAAAGTCGAGAACTAATTAAATGGCAGCGATCCTCGGCGCAAAGGGTTCGGCGGAGGTCACTTCGCAGTCCATTGCAAATGCAACTGACGTCGTTTGAAGCACAAAATTAATTAACACTCAGCCGCACACACACACAGCCAACAAACCCTCTTAAACACACAGTGATTGTGTGCAAGGGCACACAAAATATGCAATTAAATTGTAGTCGCGCTAAAAATCGCCGTCGCTAAAATTATTAACAACAAATAAACCATAATAAATCGAACTTTGCGCAACCACACACAGAGCATAAACAGAGTAATGCAAATAATAAACTAATTAAATCGACACAGGCCTCAATACACAATGTGCTTAATAATTTGTAAATTGCTTTTTGGCCAATTCAATGGAGGGTGCAGTGGAGGCTCAAGTGAGCCAATTCGAGCCAGATTCCATGTCGAAGTAACCCCCATTTGAAGGCATCTCAAACGCTAACACGGATGCGGGCGCAGAGGAGTATTTCAGGAGGAAGACTAGAGGAGGTGATTCGTTGGAACACATATTAAATGTAACTATATAGTTTTGTTAGTGGATCACAAACTTACTGCGAGCTTAAATCTAAAAGTGAACTTCGGGTAGAGAGACTGGGACTTACCTAAAAAGAAAAAAAGTGAAGAAAATGATCAGGTATGAGTTTAGACTGTATTGTGATCTTAAAAAATGAATTTCTTGGAAGAGATTGAACTGTGCCACCCAAATCAATTCCGCTGCAACTTATTTCTATATCCTTTCCCAGAATCCGCAGCACTACATGCACACTATGCTTACCAGAATAATATTTACCGTGCGCAAACGGCACACGTTTATAGGTAACAAATTTGTTTTATATTATTATTTGCATTTTTTCTCGCATGTGTTTTGTTGCCTTTTATTTGGTGCCGGTGCTGGTGCCGGTGCCAGTGCCAGTGCCATCCCTCTTCACATCAATCCAATGCTAACAGAGTTCTCTTGGTGTCGAGCTGCCCTTTTTTCAGGCTTTTCAATTTCACATATAGCAAATATTTTTTATGTTCCCAACTCCTCACCCCTGGAGTTCTCTCCGCTTTTCGTTTCTCGTCTCTTTTTTGCCATATTTTACATGCAAATCGAATTTTCCTCAATTTTAATTGGATTTTTGATTGGTTATACTTGTGTTTATATACGCACATCTCGTTTGACTGGATCAAGCCGGCCTCCCCCTCTTAATCTTCCCCCCTGCGTGTGTGTGTATGGTATTTATTTGTAAAAATATATAAACACGTATATAGTATCTGCATTCGAGAGAATATCGGCGAAAATGTTGCCTATACCTCAATTATTTTGGTTATAGATTTGATTTTTGATTCCCATGTCTGTTAGTTTGTTACATCGTGTAGGTTCGGAGTTTACAACAAAATCGGGCGGAATATGCAAATTTTTAATGCCCTCGACAGTCTGAGCCGGATGGCTTTTAGCAAATTGTTGAATTTTCCCAATTTGATTTCGTAACAATTAATTTTCGCACCCACACAAGTTGATCTTCACATGAAAATTGAAATATAACTTCGGCGACCCGCCAGCCATCGCCATCGCCATCGCCATCCTGCCGCGAACTTTTACAACTTTGTCAGCAACACCTTTGGCAACCCCCATCTAATGACACCATTCCAGCAGTTGAGCAGTTGGCCCGGGCAATTAACCGAGTCGCGCACAAATTGCTAGCAATTTGTACAAAGTTTTAATTGAAGACGACATGAAGAGACATTCCCTCTGCACGCATCCATGTACTTAAGGACGAGCGTTCGCTGTATGTAAAATTAGAGCTCGCAGCCTCGCGGGCATTCGTGGGGAGGCGGGGAGGTGGGGAGGGGACCTGGGACTGGGACTGACATCCACTGACATCAAGGCGGTCTCCCTGCCGGCTTAGTTTCATACTTATAATTACAATTGAGACCCGGCCGCAATGATTATAATTATGTTCTGTATTGTCGGTTGCCAGTGGGCGTGGCCGTGGTCCGCTCGGCCTTCCCACCATCGAGTGGCGGGTCGACCAAAGGTACAGGTAACCCCGAAGCCGGTGCAGGGGAAGAAGAATAATTTTTGAAATAAATCACTTTTTGTTCGGTTTTGGCTGGGCAGCATTTGTGCGCTCGGCAAGGACTTATGCTGATTAGTACCAAAAGCGACACAGTAAATTTGAATGTCAGGGGGAGGACGGGAGGACGGAAGGACGCCAGGACGCGAGCACGAGGACCCACCCGCCCTGTCAGGCATTCGAAATGATTTATGCAATGAGCTCAAAAAGATGAAAGTTGTACATTTTCATATTTTAATTGCTTTGCTCTCTTAATACTTTTGGGACCAGGCCCAGGTCTCGGTTGCTTTTTATTTATTTTTGCTGCCGCTTTGGTTTCTTCTCCTTATTCCTTGTTCCGCTTCTATGGGTCTTTTGAAGTCCTTGTGCGGGCGGGAGGAGGGGCATAAGGTGGTCTTACCGCCCATGAGCTGGGAATACTTCGGTGTGTGTGTGTGTGGCTCGTAGTTAATGTAAATGTTTGCTGAGAAAATTTTACTAATTTTATAACAAGTTGCGGCTTGTATTTCTGTTGCGTTTTCAGTTTTCCATTTTTCTTGACTGTCTCAGTCCCAGGCCCTGTCGCTGTCCCACTCCCCTCGCTGTCAGTGGACTTTTTTCCAGCAGCAGGGCTCGGTAGGAAAAGTAGATTTCGTGTATAAGTAAGCATTTCGCATTTATAATTTATGGCTTTGTATTTGTCAATGGCATTATTATTTCTCATTTTTATGTTTGTCCATTTACCTTGGCGGTGGTGGTGGTGCCCCGCCCCGCCCTGCCTTGTCCTGTATATTTTATGGGGCATTTAGCTTTTCAAGTCTCAAAATGTGGGTTTATGGAGTGACAGGCAAATTTTGTGTTGGCTTTAAAAAAAATGCAAACGGCAACTTTGTGTCTCATTGGAATTTGCCATTGATTAAGGCGGAATGCCCCAGTCATTGTACGCGAAAGCGTTTAACCCTTGGAACCACACATACACATGCACAAAATGTCTGTTGCATGTACGGGGGACCAGTTCGGGTTTTGGGGCAATTTCCAAACACATTTTCCATATGCACATTTGCCACTAATTATGCGCAAAATTTCTAGCTCAAGGGCTCCAAGCAATTAGCAGAGCACACACACACGTCCGCCTGCATCCTTCTCAAGCAATTTACATTGAAATTAAACAAAAACTATGTGCCCGTGTGTGTGAGGACAGGGAGACGGGGCTGTTCCTCATTTTCCTGCATGTGGCCAGCATTAATGCAACGAATTATGTTTAGAGCGCGCGGACTCGGGGAGAACTCCAAATGAAAATAAACCGCAACATTTTTCATTTGTATAGAAAATGAAGAAGCCGCCCCGTGCTACCGGGGAGCTTCGGGGGCGACTATCACACGGGAGCAATATAACTGGTTTGTTTGCCACAAAAGCAATTTTATGATTATAACAGCCGAGGCCCGGCCGAGTCCTTGCCCACCCCCAGCCCCACGCCCGCGACTCGTCTCTCTTAGGGAGCGATGTGCAATTAGGCGCCATAAAAATGGCTAACCGCCCCAGCTGGGCGTGGTTGTTTGTCTTCTCTCCGTTATTTTTATTTGTTTCGTTTGCTGGAAGCCCGCAGCCCGCTGCCCGCAGCCCGCACGGAGCTCGCAGTATTTTTAATTTAAAATCCACAACGAAGCGTGAGCGGCGGATGGAAGGAAAGATATACTACAAGAAATATCCGGGGCGCTACTGAACACGCAAAATATATTTAAATGGCTTCTGCTTGGCTATATGCACCCTATATCCAATTACAAAGCTTTGGGCACCTTGTTCATAGAATTCAGAGCCACAAAATTCTGCAAACCCACGCCTAGGTGGAAGGCTGATCGCCAAAGCGCGTTCTCTGTGCGATCTGTCGAGTTCCAGTGTTCGTATGCATGGACTCATCTCATCTGGTTCCCGATATATCTGCTTGGTGAGATCTCCTCAGCACCGGATCAGTGCGTTAGCCAATTAATGTATGACCAGAAAACAGTAAGCATTTCAGCATTATGGCCCTCTGTCTACCTATAGTTTGCCACTGTTTGAGACCTGCCCAGCCAAAGCTTCCCTTCGCCCAGACTCCTTGCGCTAACCACATTAAGGCACACTTCCGGGGACGAGGGAAGTTAAATTATGGTTATTGTTTATGGTTAAGCACGGCAAAGGTCGACGGCTAGTCAAATTGGCTGTGCATCTCTTTCCGCTCTCAGCGCTGGCTGCCCTCCAAGCCTTTCCCCTCCGATGGTTAGCAAAAAAAAGGAATATATATATATTTACTCTGTGTTTCGCCGAGCAGTCAAGTTTTATAGAAATTTATGAGGTTTATAGTGGCGTGCCATTTCGTGTTGGTTCGGCTTGCTTAAAAGTCCCTCGAGATGTAATCAATTACTTAATGCTATGGAAGAAAGTCCCCCACCGCCCTTACAGCTCTTCTCCCCCAGCGACCCGACGCCAAACAAAAGCCATTACGCTGAAACTTTTCAATGAAGCGTTCGTTGCTCGCCGGCTCGTTCGCCGGATCGTTCATTCCCGGCTCCGTTCGTCAGCCAGGCCGGGCTGCAGACGGGGACGGAGGGCTATTAGCTGCCTGGTTGGGATGATGTCCTCGATGTCCTCGCCGTTCTTCGGCACAACCCCTTGCGGGGGCATTGCCACAGCTGATGTATTATTATGGCCCTCTAGATTGGGCTCTGTGGGCTGGCTTCTCTGTTATTAATATTGTTTTTCCCTCTGTCTCCGTCCAACCCTCCTCTTGCACTCTCCCCCAGAGCCCCCCTCTCCGCCCTCCGCGCTCCCGCCTCAGTTCTCGGCTAGTACTTGGCTAATACTGGCGAATCCCCAGCGCATTACGTGCCGAAGGTAAGCAGGCAGCATGTCATCAGAACACGCCCACTTGAATTTTGAATGGGTTTGGCAGTCGTCGGCGTTCCTTGTCCCTGCCGCCGTCTAGGGTTTTTAGGTTGAGTTTACAGTAAAATAAATATTTAAGTGGAGCCTGCGACTCTGGCTGACTGGGGTAAGTCACTTGAGCGTTTGTTGGCACGTAAAAGACATCATAATTAGCATTGGGCGCTCGAAATTAGTGTGCCATGCTCACGGGCCAAAGGTTAAAAAGTGCAAAAACGTGCGGAGTCTGGGCTGGTCGGAGCACGTGAGTCACTGCACTGCCGCTCGCAGACGGGTGTGGGCGTGCTACTCCCGGACATTGCCGGGAATGCCAGAGCTGAAACTTGCCAGAGCCAATTTCCGTGTCATAAAACTTGAAAGCTTTCTAGGAGACCGAAAACAATTTGCATTCCAAATTCAATTTTATAATGGCAGCATGCAAAAGTGGCCAAAGGTTCAGTATATTTTGCGCTCCTATCCGGGCAAAGTTTTGGCTGCGACTGGGCCACCTACCTGGTGTCAGCCTAATTGGGTCAGGACACAAAGAAGACCCAGCATGCGGAAATGCGGAAATCCAAGATGGCCAAAGGAAGCCGAGTCGCCGAGTTCAATAATATTTGCCTCGGCGAGAAAACAAAGGAAGGAGCCAAGTTTTAAATTACCAAGAGACGCTGGGCAAACATTTCGCATGAAACTTGTTTAGAGACCCGGACGCAGACGGACCTAGACTGAGACCGAGGACGAGGACTCAGACGGAGACTCAGACGCCACCGTTCAGCCGACTGTCGATGGTCGATGGCTGTGTCGCCGCAACACCCGTAGAATTTGTGTAATTTGACCCAAAGCAAATGTAAATAGAACTGCGACTGCTGAAAGGGCGTTAAATTGTATAACTTAATGAAACGTCGGTTGAGCAGATGGAGCAGTGGGACAGCAGCAGACCGAAAGCCAAAGCCCAACCAAACCGAACCCAGCCCCAAGAGCCAGAGGACTAGGAGGGACCTAACCAGAAAACCAACAGCACCAGCAGCACAAGCAGCACCAGCACCACCGCCGACCGACAAAGTCAAAAAGTAAGAGGAGTCCGAGTGCCAGGACGAGATATCCAGGACTTGCCGGCTCTGCTTTGTCCTGTGACCCGTCCGTGTCTCGTTCTGCTCGGTTGTGGCTGGCCATGTGCGGATTACGTTTGACTTAATGCAGTCAGGCAATGAGGAGAGAAAAAAGGCAGGCCACACAAGGAGAGCGGCAGAAACTGTTGCACGCCATGCCACGCCCACGTTGAGTTAAAATTAAAATGCTAAAATTTCCCAGCTAAAGCTGTGGGCGTCGGCACACACGCCTCCCGTCCTTAGCCGCTGCCGTTGTCTCTTTCCGCCACAGGCCCTAAAAATGCAAAGCAAAATAGTTTTTAATTAAAAGGTCTGGCTGTCGCCGTCCTGCTGTCTACACTCGAAGCCGTTGAATTAGACCAGTCCCAGCCGGAGCTCGGGAGTGATTTCGGATGCGAGGTATTGGACAATCTTGGCGGTCACAAGCCATCTCATTTACTTGGCCCGCCCACCTCGGCGGCGCTCAATTAAGGCGGGCAGGAATTTTTCGGCCACCCTCTCCCGCCGCAAGTCAACAAATAATTCCTATGCAAATATTTTACACTAATTATTTCAAATATTTTCATGCGGCGACGGCGGCGGCGGCGGCGGCAACTGCCGGGAAAGCAAACACAGGACGGGAGCCAGGGAAGGTGTTGTCTGTCTGTCGCTGCCAAAAATAGTTATTTGCTCAAATTAAATATATACATTTGTGTTTCGTATTTGCGCTCGGCAAATATGTCTCCCCGCTCGAGTCTCTGTATGAGTGTGTGTGTGTTTGTGTTGAAGCAAAATTATTTTATGGCGTTTGCGTTGGGCAAACACACGGATACTAATGCAGGTCGCCGGTTTCGCCAGCCAGCCAAAGGAGCTACATGGTGAGTCAGTCCTTCAGGCACAGGCCCCTCAAAAAACTACGCAACGGACCCTGTTCCACGGCCCAGAGCACTCCGGGGCGGAGCAATTTTCCAGCCTTTGGGCACGCCTTTTGTTTGGACACAGGCGCTGAAATTGATTAAGTTTGTTGCCTGCCATTGGAAAAGGCACTCAATCAAACGCCGTTCGGCGGGCGACGGGACTGCCACGGCGACATCGGAAAAAAGTGTTATTGAAAGCGCTCGCGGAGCACAAGTGCACAAGTGCCTACCGAAATAAATGAATCGATGAATGAGACGCGGAGAACTGGAGGCGGGGAGTGCATTCAAATCATGTCAAACGTAAAAACGTTGACTTTGCACTCACACGCACCTGAAGGACGAGGACTGCAGTTGGTGTCGTGAAAGAGGGGGATTTTTTTTGCTGATACTCGGAACCATTTAGAAAACTTTGGGCCTGGCAATGAGCAGAGCCAAGAGCCAAGTGAAATTCCATTCATGAATTCGCATGCTGCGGACCGCCAACGTTGCGTATGCGTAATGGCCCACTAAAACCAAGAAACTTTCGGCACAAAAACGAGCGCCAGAGAGCCAGAGAGTAAACAAAACCGTTTGCCAGCTAAAATTTACAATTTTAGTTTTGCAATCTCGCCAAGAGCCAGATATGGAAAAGCAGCAGCTCGCAGGCAGATAGACAATTCCAACAGCCAAAAGAAAATCTTATCAAATTTTTGCCCGGCTGGTAAAGTTTTCGCGGAGGAGCTGAAGCTGAAGCTGGCGCTTGAAGCTCGTGCTGGGAGCTGGATGCCGGGTGGGTGGTTATCCCCCAAAGTGCCACTGTAAAATATTTTATTGAATATAATAAGCAGGGGAAACTTTCTGTGCGCTCTGCCAAACGGAGACAAAGTTGTTGATGCCATTTAATATGAGATTGCAAACATTTTGCCTTCTTTTCTTCCTCGCGCCCGTCTCCGGGACCATCTCCGTCCGCCCCTGCCCGTCTCCGTCCGTTTATTGCATTTGCTTTTGTGCGCTGCTTTGGCAATATAATACCTGCGTGTGAAATAACGCAAAGTTTATGCAGCGCACCAAACTTTGCACTTAAATGAAAACTACAAAACATTTAACTTTCGGCCAAAAAGCAGGCGACAGAATTTAAATGCCACGTCCCGGGTTTCCCGGGACTCGGGCTGGAGGCCCTTGGGCAACGAAAATGAAATTTCTTTTCGCAAAGTTTACACTTTGTTGCTCGTCTTTGAAGCTCACGCAGCTCAAAAAGAAAAGAAAGTGTCAAATTAAATTTAAAAAGTGATTTGCCGCGCTTTTTTCCTGCTCCCTTATTGGGGGGTTTTATTTTGCCGCCTTTACAAGCTGACAAATGTCAGAGAGTGGTAATGTCAGAGGGCGGGGGTGGCAATGCGAAAACACACCACCTCGTGGAGACGGACCCCGCGATGCGAGCTTCAAGTTGAGTTCCGTACGTGCACGAACTTTTATCATAACGCTCGAGCCAGGGCCCTAATTGCTGCCATATTTTATTTCTGGCCAAAGACAATCCAGCGACATACGATGTGCTTCTGAGTTATCTAACTCAAAACACTCATTTAGATGGCGCCCGGAACAAAGAGGAGAAGTCTGACAATCGGCCGCGCTGAGCCAATGATGAGCTCTCGACTGTCATTGACCAGCAGGTGTGTTTCCGCTCAGACACAGCTTACCGTTATCACCCGCCGCCACGGTCCACCCATCCGCCCACTCCGTTCTCTGTCCCCCGCCTGGCCTGTCATGATTGACGGTCATTTGTCATTTTTTGCCATTTGCCCATTTATTTGGCCACATCTTTTTCAACCGCTGTCCAGCCGAAAGCCGCACGCAAAAGTTGGAGCCGCCTCTTCTATATTCCGCATTTGCACACTCAAAAAAATTCACCATGATCATATTATACATTGAGAATAATATATAAACAATTTATACAGATGTCTATACATATAATTATTTTTCATTTATGAAAGAAAAATTAAAATTACTTATTCGTTTCATAAAAAAAAGATTTTTGTTACGTGTATCAACTGCCCCTGCTTATAGCACATTTGTCAGACGTTGACGTTATGCAAAAAAGCTCAGAAAAGCGGGTCGGAAAGAATTTTGTAGGTGTTGCCAACATGACGCCTTTAAGCGCGTATAAATTACAAAAAGCCAAAAGTCAGGCGAGAGCAGGACCGAAAAGGGTTTTTATTTCTGTTATAAATGAAGTTGCATACTTGTCCGATGGAGACCAGGGGGCGGAGGGTGGGGCCTTGAATGCCTGGAAAACCTGACATGTCACGCCGCTGCCGCCGGTGACTTCGCCCTCACCTCGCCCCGGCTGACCGGCTACAGTTACGGGCTGTGTTACAGCGACGTGTTATCGTTTCGGCCCACGCCCTTCGCCCGAATGCTGGGGAAGGCGCTGAGTTTTGCCACCCCTTCAAGCCCGAGGCATTCATTAGAAAACGGAAATTTGTGATTTTTGGCTCTGGCTGCTTCGCGTGGCTCGGAGGTAAAAGAAAAATTGTTTGCCGCCGGGCCCAGATCTGATTTTATGTTTAATTAGCCACTCAGGCCAAAACAGACAGCCCGAGGTGGCCTGCCATTAATAAGGGAACGAAATTCACTTAGAAGTCTGTTCAGGCGGGCAATTAATTATGAATATGTGGGCCAGGAGTAACCCCAGTCGGAACCTCGGCACTTTAATGATCTCTGCACCGACGAAAGTGTGCTGCGCTTTAAGCCTTAATGCCATTAGGCCGGGCGGGCAAAGTTCTTAATTTCTTGCAGTTACCCACTGGCAAACAAAGTTTAAATGCAGCTGCGTTAACTTGGGCTTGGGGCGCAGACACAGACACGGGCACATACAAAAGGCACCAACCAGTACACATATGCAAATGACGCTCACACACGCCCACGCACTCGCACAGGCAAAGTTTGCAGCTAAGCAACAAACAAGGTCCTGCCCAACTCCCGTGCACTCGACAGGAGGCAGGCAGCCGAGCCGGCAGGCAAGCAGGCAAAAGCAATCCATCAAAATTGCACCTTCTTGCAGGAGCTCCAGCTGCCACCTTTCCTCCAACTTGCTGCTGCCGCTGACTAAATTGAATTTAATTTGTTTTGCGCGTCGCACACATGGAGCAGCAGCAGCAGCAGCAGCAGCGGCAGCGACAGAGAACATTACATCCCAGCCAGCGCTCAGCGTCGAGGACAAGTTAAACACTCCCCAGAGAAAGACGGCCATTGTTTAACCCCTTGGTGGCACCATTCCCAGACCCCGTCCCAACACACGCCACCCGGACCCCGGCAACGGCACTCAGAGCGGGGCTCTGCTTTTGTTAATTATTTGATGAATTTTTAATTGATTTTTCGCACACAGCATGGCGGCAAATAACAAAAGCTACAACATTCTTCGGCCGCATCTACACCTACGTCTACATACTTTTACAGCGCGTCCTCCTCCACAGGACACAAAATGTGCTACATTACACCGACACACCACCAGTGGGTGCGCGTGTGTGAGTGAAAAAAATGTGTACCGTTGCATACTTTTAGTTGCTTTGTTATATTTAAACAAAAGCGGACTACAACCAGCAGCCGCCGCAGCTCCGATGCATTGTTACAACATTTAAATTAAGATAAATCACCGCAAAATTTATGGTTTTTAATATACGTGCGAGCCTGTGTGCGAGCAGGGCCACGCCCACAGCGACTCGTCGCTTGTTGCCGCTGCTGTTGTACAACGTGGAAAACAATTTACTAAATTGCAATTAAGTGACATTTTATACCAGAGCTCAGGGCCAGCCGAAGGCGAGCTAATGGCCCAGTGGCCAGCCCAGCCTCCACAGCCTCCACAGCCCGCTCGCCCCTCGTTGGGCCGCGTTGCCGCGCTGCACTGGGTAATAAATTTGAAATTGCGGTTTGGCAGTTTTAAATATTCAATTAGTTGTGAAATTTTTGCGCCACGTTCAGCCGGCAACGGCAACGGCAACGGCGGCAAAAATTGAAAATGAATGAAGAACCGGGAATTGGGGAAGAGGGAGCGGATTTATGATGATAGCTGTCGATACTCGCCCTTTGCCAAGGACATTTGTGACCTCTGGAAATGGGAATGGCATAGGCATGGGGAATGCGAAAATAAAACAAGCGTTCTTAAATTTCCCGAGCATCCTGTGACGCTTAAAGCATTTTTGCATTTCACGAATGCCCCTAGTGGTCGCCATTTTATTGATGTCTTCTGACGCCGCGCCACTCCCAGCCAAGGACAGCAGTGCAGGCGAGGCAGGGCCAGGACAGGACAGGACAAAGTGGGCTCGGACAATGGCCGGAGATAGAGAGTGTACCAGGGATGAGGAGCTGTCCACAGCCTGCATTTCCTGCCCCTCCCTACGGCGGTCCTGTCCTGCCCGCCTGCCTGCTGCGTCTGCTGTCAGTGTGAGAGATGACGGGGCAGGATCTCTAGCAGTAATTTATTTCTGAGGGAGTCCGGCCAACTGCCAACTCCTTGGCCCGGCGCCCTGTTCTTTATTGTTCCCTCTCCTGGCCAGAAACTTATTAATTTAGACTTTTTGTTTCGCAAATTCACGTCTGTCTCCACTCGATCCCGCTCCCCCGGTGGCCAGTTCCCTCTGGGTCGTTGGCCAAACTAGGGGCAACAACAACTGGAGCAGTGCTGAAGCGGAGTAGTCAGCTATTTTTGGGTTTTTTGCCTTGGCAACATTTATGCAAATTAGTTTTGATTGTCTCCTCCGTCTCCGTCTCCGTCTCCGTCTGGCGAGGGGGTAGGGATAGGGGCTAGCTGGGAGCTAGGAAATTGAAAGTTAATTTGCATGCTGCTTGGTGGAAGGCGGCCACAGTTAAATACACAACAATAACTGTCAGGGAGCTCTGGCCGGTCGGTTGGGCTCCCTAAGAGCAGCATTTATTGTTGTTATTATTGCATTATCCGCTGCACACTTTCAAGCGCTGTCGCCTTATTTAATTGCACGTGCATAATTCTTTTAAAATTCAGTTGCAATTATTGCCGGCAGACGTAACTCTTGGCCAGAAATTTATCGTCCGTTCCATTGGGGCTCATTGCTTATGCAGGCCGGGCTTAAAGGGACCGAGTGGGTCCTCCTGCCGGCCATCCGTGTCGCCTTCCTCTTCCTGTGTAATTTTAATAAGTTTTCACAGTTCGTTTCTGGCCGGTCGTGGAAGAGCAGGGGCGCTTTAAAGAGCTTACTTGCATATTTATGTCACTTTGCGCCCACCCACATGTGTCCTCATGTGGCAGCGCAACGTGAGCGGGATGAGATGGTAAAACGGATTCGGGCCCCAGGGCCAGTGTCGCCGTAAAATGGAGACAATCTTGGAGCAGCAACAGCTGCCACGCCAATCAAATAAGAGCGTGTGTCCAATCTGGCAGCGGAAACTAAATACCAAATAATAATTAGCCAAGAGCTTCGTGGTTATAAAAGCCAACTGTTTCCAGTTCCTGCCTGAGCCCGGCTGCCGGCACTATAAACTCATCAGCGTAATGAAATTCGCCATTTAGTCAGTCACAGAGTGACTCAGAGGGGGGGAAGCCCTGAAGTGGGGAGAGATACAGATAGAGATGGAGACAGGGATGTGGTGAAGGAAGGAGTCCATCAAATAAGAAGGCGAAACGCGCATGGTTTTAATTACAAGACAGGATAATGCCCAGAGACGAGGCATCATGTTGCTTGATTGTGAAAAACGTACCCGTCTTATGAAAAGTGTGTGCTTCCGAACGATGAAATCGATAAAAGTGAAGATGCTTTCGGCAATAAATAATTAAATGATTGAGCTGACAATGGCTGAGAACGCGATATAAAAATTAGATTTTATGGGGTCCTCAGCTGAAAATATATGTGAGCTGGCTTAATTGAAAGTTGGCAAGGGACGACGACGCGTTTGACTTTGAAACGACATTCAGGCGGTCCGCGCTGCACAGAAGGGTAATAAAATTATGATGGAGCTTATGGCTCAGACCACACTCGCATTTGAGTGCCATTGTCTGCCTGTTAACATGCTCATTATGGCGGAAGGCAGAAAGAGAGCAAGCGGCAGACCCAGACAGGCTAGGAAACTGAAACTCGTTCATGACTTCACTTCAATTATAATTACGTCAAACAGTGCAACAAGAAAATGTGCAACTTGAGGCAAACAAGATAGAGCTGAAAGGCAACGGGCAGGGGCGCAGCAGGGCCCTCTCGACAATTGTGCGCCCTAAAGGAGACCGAGGGGGCCGGAGAGACAAACAACTTGAAAGTGAGCATTTCCTTTTAATGCCGTTTGCTCATTTTTTCCTCTTCGTTCTCGTCCTTTTTGTCTTATATTGCATTACATTTGCTCTGCCAGAGAACATTAAAAACAATGCACACAGACCGAGGGCCCGGCACAGGGACAGAGACGGAGGCAGACTCGTTCAGGCCACATTATATCCCGGAGAAGATGAAAACTGTTTTGAAGAAAACTCATAATTGCATGGCACAAATTGCAAGTTATAGCCCGAGTTGCAGTCCAAGGACCAACTACGGGCATTCATCAAATAACTTTTTGCCCGGCCAGGTGGCCCTGTTCCCACTGTGCCGCAATTTGCGGGCGAAACGAGCTGATAAGGTGGCTAATCGAAGGCCATGGTGGCAGCCCATGGCATCTGGCTGCCGGGCAGCTTAGTGTGCCGGAGTGCAGGAGTTAACTTAAAGCTCGGCAATCCACTCCGATGCACTGGCGGCTCCTGCAAATAGCTTGTTGTTTTGGGACCCTGCCTGTGTGTGTGCAGCGATATTTGCCTGGAGCAAATGTGGCCTGCAACAAAACATGCCGTAGTCAAGCGTCCATCTATATCTATATATGTGCTTTTGGGAGGGGGCGTGGGCGCGGGCGAGTCATCCATTCAGACGGTCATCCATCTATCCATCCATCCATCTATCTATGCAATGCAGCAAGTCATGCAGCGGAGCTCGCTGACCCGCACGATGGAGCCTTTGTCTGCCCTCCGCCGTCCCAACATTCCGCATCTGCTCCGGCTCCGGCTCCTCCTCCATCGAGCATCGAGCTCTTGCATGCATTTGGCTTTACAAACAATATTTGACGTTGTTGTTCTTGTTGTTGTTGTTGTTGTCTTCACACAACAAACTACATCAGGCTCAGGCCGAGTCGCTCTCCATCCCTGTCTGCCGGCTGTTTGGGAATCCTCTTTTTCACTTTCCAGTGCGGAGCAGAGCCGGGCCCGATCCATCCCCGTCCTGAACAAACTAATATGCTATGCTTAAAGCGTACATATTGGACTTACAGTTGTTGTTGCCTGTTGTTATTTTTGATGTTGTTTGTCTACTGAGGAGGAGAACAAAAGGCCTCCTGCTGCTGTCATATTTCGTTTGCCTCAATCCCTCTCCCCGCTTCTCGCAGGGAGCGAAAAGAGTTTCCCACTGAGACTCAATGGACATGACCGGAGCCGGAGCCGGAGCCGGAGCCGTACTCGGACCCGAACCCGGACCCGTTGAGCTGTGGCCCTGGAGTTCACGTTGACGGACCCCGAAACGCTTGCCTGTCCTGCGCTTATCATATAAATTCTTCTGGCTGCTTGTTGTTCTGGCTTTGTTGTTGCTGGTTCGGCTACGCTCCCCTGATCCTGGCCATAACAAAAAGGCTAAAAAGTTTAGTTGCTGCTGCTGCTGCTGGCTCCTGTTATTGAAGGCTTAGGCGCCCGGGCAGCTGTCGAGTCAGTTAGCAGAGAACACCGCCTGCTGTGAGCCCTGCCCACAGCCCACTAAGCACTGACCCCTAGCCCTCCATCGCGTACCCATAAACAAAACAAACACACAGACAGACATCCAACGTAAAATCCGGGTTAGACGAAAACAATAGCCTTGGAGTGGGTCGCCAAAAGTGAATATGGTACAGTGCATCAAGGGAAAATAGTCTCGAAAATCAGGAATTGAGCCTGGTTTTTCAATTTCGAGGTAAAGCGCCAAATTTACGAAGAATCCAATGTTATACATAGCTCTACAGTCAAGTTAACCGAGTGTAATCAGTTATAATAAAACGAACAAGATCAGTAACACAAATTGTGTCATCAAGTTCTTAAGCCAGACATACAAATTGTGTGGCGTTAGGCATCTTACTATTATATTGTCTTTGGTAGCCTTCAAGAGCTATACATGCCAATTCCTACTTGCTGAATATCGACCAGGCGCTAGTGCAGTTGCAGTCAGCGTAGTCCGGAGGTTGGGATTTAAGCAGTTGGTGCTCAGCTTTTGTGACACGTTCGTGACGCCAGGGTGTGGAGAGTGACGGGCTCGCTGCCTCACAAAAGCGGACCGGGAGCCCCTCGATAATTTCCATATCCTGGGCGACTCCTCTAATGTATTAAGCGACCGCATGGCTCCTATCGACCACAGCTCCTTGTGGCCTGCCAACACGCCATTTGGCCATATCTCTGGCCCATTCCCGGACGGGGACGTGTAAAGGAGACAGATAGCAGTTTTATGCGTTCCTTGCTCCACTCACTTGAGCAGAGCTGCACAAAGGAGGCGCTTGCTCGGCTCATATACTTTACAAATCTTGATAAGTTAATAGAAGCAGCGAGTAGCAGGGACGGAGTCCGGGGGCTGGCAGAAAGCAAAGACATGTTTTGGCCAGTTTGGCGCTGCGGTGTTTGCGTGGAAATTCGGCACATTAAGGCGAAGAGTCGAAGCCAAAAGTGAAATAATATGAGAGCTCTCATAAAAATAACCACGGGGGGGCGAAAACAACAGCAACAGCAGTAGCTAGCTACAAGGAGAACCCAGTTTTCGGTCGCATTTTTGTTTTTATTCCCGCGACAAGTTTTCTCTGCGTGTGTTAATTTAGGGGAAATCAATATTGTGGGGGAATGCGGATGGGAGGGCGGTGTGGTTGAGAGCAGCGACACATCATATTGGGACGACTACAGCAGCATGGCACCGTGGCAGCGTGGCAGCGGGAAAATCTATAAAAATTAACGAGCTGCAAGTAATGTAGCATACTTTCTGCCATCAAATGCGCTCTGCTGCCTCCTTGGGGCATTGTTTCTAACAACGAACGCTGGTCTGTGTTTAGTATTATAATGCCATTATCATTTTTATTATTGCATTTTAAATGCATTTTCTGCCAAGCAGTTTTTTGCCAGTCCTTTCATAATTTTTGATGCCCAGCCGGACCCACAGCTCATTAAGCAGGGATACCCGTCCCGCCTCGGAGACAGTCCCGACTCGACTCGGCGGCAGTGGTGCAGACAAGATTAATGTTCCTCACGTGTTGTTCTGCGCCTGTCCTTGCTCCGCACAGCGTTGCCGCGCTCAAAGTCGCTTCAAAGTCATGTGCATGATTCTGAAGGATTTCGGGAGCCATCCGCTCCTCCCGCTAACTGCATTTAAAATATGTGCAGCTTATATTCCTTCCACTGCAATGTCCTGCTTTGTTTTGCTAGCTGGCTGCATGGCTTGCTTGCTTGCTCTTCCTCCCCCTCGCCCCGTGAGCAGAAATAGCCCAGAGCTAGGTCAATCACTCCACAACACGCCAAAGCAAGGAGGGACAATGTGGTTGGCAACACTCAAAGGGAAGCTGGTGCAGGATATAAAGCAGGACATGAAAAATTAGATTGGTCGGAGCGAACCGAAGGATCCGGCTTCCTTTAACTTCGTTGCATATTTTATATGTTTTGAAAATCAGTTCCTGCCCTAGGGATTTCCATTTATTCGGCTGCCATCGACGAAAGAGCCTGATTAAGAATTATATGCTATAGCCGAGACAATGTATTATAAGATGCGTAACGCGTGTAGATTTGTATTCGAAAGCAAGCAATTTCTCTACCTGCTAATTATATTGAAAACTAATATTTGGCGTTGCGCATCTTATTCATTAAGTTTTTTTAATTTTGTATATTTTTTAAAAAGTTCTTTCTAACGACACAAGTTGCAGAAAGTTTAATTCTGATAATTACTAAAAGCAGTTTATTAACAAAATAATAATTATAGAAATAAAATATCTTGCAGTCCGTTCTTGCTTTATTTATTGCTTGCAAGTGAGAGTCCTGTTTGAACATTTATTTTTAATGTAATTGATATGGCTCCAGTCGTTCCCCGTCAGCCTTTTAATAAGTTACCCACACTGACTTTGTTGCGACCACAACAAACTGTAACTGAAACGCTCGACAATAACTGAAATGCCCTGCACCTGCCACGCCCCAGTCACGCCGCCCAGCTGACCCACCACTCGTAACTATTACCATAACATTTATGATTATTAACCTACAATGCGGGGCACTCTAAATGCAATTAAGATTACGATCTATATTGCATTCGCTGTGTTGCGAAAAGCAGCCTGGCAACTCTGCCACGACAAACAATTAAAAACAATGCGCCTCCATCCGCTTCGCCCCGCTCCGCTCCCCTGCGCTGCAATAAAATGCTGTTACAGATGCTTATCCAGACCGGGCGCCCATATTGCATAAGAAATAATTACTTTTTATATTACACATACGCCCCGTGTCCCGCGTTCCGTGCCCTTCGCTCATCCAAGATTATTGATTGCGGCCACAAAGGCACCTCCTGACCCCGCTCCCGGCCTCATCACACGAAAGTGTCGCGTTTGCGTGTCGCTTATCATTGGCCGTTGGCCAAAACAAAAATGAAGACACCCGAAAAGCTGAACCCAGGGCAAAAAGCGTCAGACAATTGCCGCCCCGATAAGATCGGCTAAAGAGAAATGTTTTTGTGCCCTGTCCAGCGGGAAGCACCTGGCTGGAGGAAAGGGCACACGGTCGGAAATGAGAATGGGGCTCAATCGTGGCCAAGCCCTATCAACGCTTTTCAATAAGGCTGAATGGCTCATAAATTGGTTGAAGGGACATCGTGTGCTAGCGAATATTTTAATGGTTTCTTCCGAAGGACTGAGCTTTAAGGCAAAGAAATCAATAGACACAGCATCGCGTATACTGCTCAGTTCTCAGGTTAGAGCATTGTCCCGCCGACTCCATCGGGACTGGGCTTCCAGCTCACACTCCTGTCACAGGTAAGCCAAACATCAGGGAGCCAGCCGGCTGCTTCCCATCAAAAACTTGAACAAACTTGACTTTTGGTATTTTATGCAAATGTTTCAAGTGTCACGGACTAAAATGGCAATTGAAACGCTAATGATGACATTTGGCGGGCCTAAGCAGCGGGCAAAGGAAAACAAAATAACAAACTAAAAACAAAACAGAGGCAGAGACCGAGACCGAGACAGAGAGAGAGAGATAGGCGTGGGGTCGTTGTGTGCCTTTCCGTTTCCTGTTGGCGCTGCGCTGAGAAAACATAACAAATCGTTCTCTTCTTGCTGGCCCCGTTTTGTTTTCCTTTCGGAGTGAAGTTTCCTTGTAGGCCTCTGGCATTTTTACGAGGCATTCAGCCAATTGACAGGCTTCAGTCGCTCGTAAAAACAAAATCAAGCAACGAAGAAAAATGATGCGCAGGCCGAAACGAACTGTCAATAGAGGGAGGGTAGCAGGACAGGAACAGGACAGGGACAGGGACAGGGGGGGAAAGGAAAGGAAAACGGAAAAGGAAACTATACAGCCGCTGGAATCGCCGAAACGCCTAAGAGTATACTTAAATATTTAAGAGCCAGCGCGGACAGGGGCAAAAGTTTAAAAAACATTAAAACGCATTTAGCAGGCAGTTTCGGGCCTTACATACGGACGGAATGGAATCTGTTTGCCCCGCCCATAAATACTTATTATCGCTTATTTGAACTTGCGAATGCTGCCAGCAGCGATGCTTGTGATTTACTTTTATTTGAGCTGGCTTTTCCTTCGCCCTCGCTTCTCGCGTCTCGCTTCTCGCTTTTCCGTCTGAATTTTGTGCGTGAGTTGTCTGTGCAGCTGTGGGTGTGGTTGTGGGTGTGTGTGTGCGAAAAAAATCGATTTTTATTTCGTCTCGCAGAAAAAAGGTCAAAAACAATAAAAGCCTAAATACACATACGAGCCTTTGAACTGGCTTTGATAAAAGCAGCGCAGTCTCCGGGAAAGAGAGCCGGAAAGGTGAGGGAAGGTCGGGCTGGGGACTGGGGGCTGGGGGCTGGCGGGGGTAAGCCTCCAATCAATGGCTGTGCGTCGCTTTTGGTACGTGTGAATTTAAGCTGATTAAAGAATTGAGCTCCTCCGCTCCGAAAAGATGAGGGAGGAAGAGCGAAGAGCCGGGAAAAGAAAAACGCAGAGAGGCAGAAATTGATGTCTGCTGTTAGGCGTAAATGCTGCTGCCGTCGCTGGCTTGGCTTTATTTATGCCTTTTGTCTGGGCTCGGAGGCTTTGTTATTTGGGGCTTAGTGGCGAATATCCCTGCCCCGAGCCAACGGCCCCCGGAAGTCGCACCATGCGCCCGATTCCTTTTAATTTGCACCCCCGAAGAAAACACATGTGGGACTGATGAAGGAAGCGGCAGCCGGAGCAGTCGCGGTCCCAGCCGCAGCCGCAGCCGCAGCTGAAGCCAATCATCATCGGCAGTCAATCTATATTACAAATTCAATTGAATTTGTCGCTCTTTATTCCCGCTAATCAAATTGCGAGGGCTGCCATAAAAATGTTGACACTAATAAGGTCGCCGGCAGGTGGCAGGTGGAGAGGGTGCCGCTCAGTAGACACCGAGGTCTTTTATGGTCAGATGCGGGAGAACTTTTGCGGCAACGAAAATGGGAAATGGGAAATGAGAAACGCCAATTGGCGGCGAATACAATTCAAATGCGTAATCAGGCGTAAAGGGCAGCTAGTGAGTGGGGGAAGTGAGTGGCAGCAAACGAAATGCGAAAAGTTTTTTCGGGGGGCCAACACAGCGTATTAATATTATTAGTTTTTTCCCTGAAACTTTTCGCAGGCCGCCCACTATCCGGGAGGGGAGAGGATTCTGTTTCATAGCTCATTGCTTTTCAATTTGATGAGACGTTGTCTATAATGAGGTCCCCGAAACTTTTCTTTCCTCTGGGCCGATAATGTACCTTCTGCGCGTATGGGTTTTGTTAATTTTCGTCTGCCATTTATCATTGGGGAGGATGCAGGGAGGTTCTTATGGAGTCGATTTTTAATCTTTTGCAATCATCCCCCACATCCTCCGCAGGCAGAGGGCCGCAGGAAATGAATATTTATAAGTATGATGAATGAGGCGAGACGGGAAGTGGCTAAGGAGCGGCATCTGATTTACTGACGTGTGACAAGGAGTCAAGCGGGCAGACGAGCCGGGATAAAGGTAAGGAAATTAATGCGTAGTTAGGAGCATAAATCTGTGCCGGGTGGCCCAGCCCTCAGCTCGCCAGCGTGCTCGGAAATGGCGGGATTTCGCAATTTATGTTTGTGTGCCAGGCCGAGGCGGATTCTTTTCGCTCACCGGCAGGTATGAGTGATATTAATTTGGCTTTAAGTCGCTGCTCGCCTGCAGCAGAGGAATACCAAACGTAACACGTCAACGTAACTGTAACCGTAAGCGAACGTATGCAATTTACGTGACATCATTACGTGTTAGACAAGTACAAATTACGCGAGGGCCGGGGAGAGGGAAGGAGACGGAGCCAAGGCAGACGACAATATGAGTTTTGATAATGATGAAGCATGGTGTGTGCCAGTGTGTGTGTGTGGAATATCAAGATAAATAACTAAGCAAGCCAGCCCGTGTGTGTTTGTGTCCTGCCAATGAAACGAAAGTCATCAGACGTAGATATGGCACTGAAGATTGCAAATGCGACGAACATTGTCGGGACAGAGGACGGAATCACAGGACAGGGCTAGGGGACTCGGAAACTGGGGACAAAGGGACAAAACGAGAGACAAAGGCAACAAATCGTACTCGAGTTCATGTAGGTTTCGGTCCTGGGCCTGGTCAAAGCGTAGACATGTCAACAATGCTCCTTCCCTCACTAAGTTAAAATTGATGAAGTTAGCAGGCCGAGATTGAGGAGCGGACGGGTTCTACGACGCAGGACTCGGGCCTGAATCCCTTCCAAATCAGCACTTGTCAACACTAATAAATGTATTCATATCCCCCTCCGCCCTTCGCACTTCGCCCGAATTTCATGCTTGATTTGAGTTTAAATAAATTAAATTTCTTTGTGCGGCTGAAAAATGCAAATGTCAGCGGGCTAGAGCTTGCAGCAGCCTGCAGGACCAGGACCCTGCCCTGGTTGAGGCCGAGACCGAGGCCGGCAATTAAACTTGTCCTTGTCTAATTGCATTTTGGCCCAAGCCAAAGCCGAAAGCCGAAGATTCCCTCCTCACACACACACAAGGAACAAACAGTCCAAGTCAAAAGTCGCAGCAGGACGAAGGCGCCGAGGACTCGCTGCTGAGTTGCCAAGTGCTCTGCTGATAGCGGCCCGAAAAAGTTTAGCGCTTTAATTTCTTAGAAATTTGTTCCGACTCGAGAGAGGCGAGGACCGGGCAAACAAAGCAACTAACAAAAATGTCGACTTGATTGCGTCGCCGATGGCTTGGCCTTTGCCCGGCCCTAGGTCCATACCAGCCCTAGTGCTAGCACTAGGTCCAGGTCCACAATTGTGCGGACAGATTGCCGGCAAGTTGCCCTGCCACAGTTGAGTCGAGTGGAGTCGAGTCGAGTCGAGTCAAGTCGAGTTGCTTCAAGTTTTCAATCCCCAGCGGATTAGAAAAGTTTAAATTGTTGCCGCCGAGCCAGCGAGTGGCTGCGAGAGACCAGAAAGCGGGCCGAAAGGAGCGGAGCAAAGCGAAATCGAAGCCAGAGCTGGAGCCGGAGAACGGAGAACGGATGAATGAAGGGAGCAACGTAACGATTAGTGCCTTCATGTCCTTTGCCAAAGTTTAAAGGTCATCCGGAGGAGGGACCTGACTGACTGACTGGCTGGCTGGCTGGCTGGCTGGTTGCTGATTTGACACATCAACTTTGTCAAGGTTTTTGCCACAGCCACCAGCACCAGCACCAGCGGCAGCGACTGTTATGAGCAATGACTGTGTCCGTCCTCCGAGTCCTGGGCGAGGGTGGAAGCGAGGTTGGTAGCGAGTGCACAAGCAATTTGTGCAATGGACGTTTTGGGCGCTCTGCTATTCTCTGCTCCGCAGTGATAAGCGCTGCCAGCTGCGAAATGTCTTAGGAGATTGCGGAGTGCACTGACTTCCAGTCCGACTCTGGCCCGGGGCAGTGCAGAGTTGATTGCGAAATGTGTAGCATACTTCTGTGCCACTGCACCCCTGGGCCGGAATGGGGGCCTGGTGAGCTGGCAGCTGGCCAGAGCGGGGAGTGGGGAATAAGCCCAGCCAGCAGGGGGAAAAATATTGAAATTACTTTGAAGCTGCTGCATAATGAGGCTGTCAATAAGTTTATCAAAGCAACAACTACTCAAGCCGAGCCGAGCTGCGCCGAGCCGAGCCACGGCTGACCCAAAAAACAAAGTTGAAGTGCTGTGTAAATTATGCAAATCTTTATCATTCTTTTTCTGCCATGCGGGGCCGTGGGGGCGGGGTCTTGGGTCGATGGGCTGTCACAAACAAGCGTGAAGCACGACAACTGTGTGATGGGCCCAGTAAAAACAATATGGCGCCCTGGCCATCGAGGCCTGTCCGCCGGCCGTCGCGTCGCCCGCTCTCCTGGCCCATTTTCCAGGGCTGACTGCCATTGACAGTTCAACGTTGTTTTGCTCTACGCTTCCCCATTGCCCTGCCGTGTGCCCAAGTATTTTTTCGAGGTACGCTTTTTTGTGAAATGTCAAATTTTTGCAGACAGTTTTGACAGTTTATCGAAGTGCGCCCGTAATTTCTGCTGACGTGTGTTGTAGGTGTTGAAAATAGCAGAGAAAATAGCGATGCGGGCTTGGGGATGGATGTGGATGGCTGGAACTGGGGCTGGGACTGGGACTGGGGATAGCGAAAAACTTTAGCTGGCTCTGCACTTTTCGGCTGAGTGCTTTTGCACAAAAACTTTGGCCCAGAAGACGGGTCAAGTTTTTCGCAATTATTTGTTTTGGGTCACCTATGGCGACTCCTCCCGACACAGCTAGTGCGCAAATTGATTTTATGGCAGAGAGTCCACGGGTCTAGGGTCATAAATGAATATGGCAGGTGATTACTTACCGCTGCGACTTTCATTTTCAGCTGGCTTCAGCTGTAAAGCACGGTTCATCTGCAAGAGAGAAGAAGAGAAAGAGACGGGTCTTAAATAAAGTAATATCTGGCTGAGACGAGTGCTGGCTGAAACAGATTTTGCGTTAATGGTATTAGCAGGAAAGTCCATTAAATCGGTGGTGGCTGCGGGAGGCGGCCCCCTCAAATTCAATCAACTTTCGTTGGTGGCCAAGGACCTCTTCATAAACACCTCCCAAAACACATTTGGCCAGCATAGCGTTTTCAAGCATTTAAATGCCACTCAATATGCAAGCCCATCTCCTGCCGCTCCTGTCGCTCCTCCCAGCCTCCTCCCGGCCTCCTCTTCCGTCATCCCTGGCCATTTGGGCTCATTGCCTTTTACCCACGACTGGGCAGCCACATCCTGTGCCGCTTCATGCATCATTAAAGCTTAAATCTCACCCAAGCGACCCATGTCGATTCCGGCCAGCCAACACTTAACGTTCTCCCTCCTCACCCATCGCTCTCGCTCTCTGTTCATCCACTCCTCGCAGTGGTATCGGCATCGAGAGCGGGTTGGGATGCGGAGGTGGATATGGATGTGGATGTGGATGTGGATGTGGCTGTGGATGCGGCCGGGGGTCTGGGTTTGGGACGACTACGTGTTGTGGTCACCTTTCGGTTTATGGCAAATGAGTAATATGCCCGTGCCAGGGCACGAAAAATCCCATTAAAAGACGTTCAAATGAAATGCATTAAAATAAAACTTAATTGAGGGCTTTGTACCGAATGCTCGAGTCGAGTGGCCGGCCCCCCGAAGACCGCAGAAACCCGAGCAAATCAATAATCAGCCAGAAGGAGAGACCGTTTCGCTCGCTCTCGCAGGTGTAATTTATTTGCACCACGCAGACATAGTTTGAAAGGGGCGGCTTCGAGCACGCCCCTGGGCTTCCTGGCCCTACCGGCCGTCCCGGCCTTAGATTGGCTCATCAGCCGGGTCAGAATGCCCGGCCAGGCCCTGTCATTAGCCACCGCGCCGCTCGGAAGTCTGTCGTCTCATCGCCTGGCGCTTGTCGCATGAATATTTTATAATCAGCCATTAGTTTGCGGCAATTGAAAATGATTGAAGCTTTTAACTGCAAAATTCAATTGCTTTATGTAACCAGGAGGGAGAGTGACTGGGCGAACCGAGCCCTTCGGGCCCTCCCACAATATGAAATATTTAATGTCCCAGTCCCGGGCTCCCCCGCCGCGTTCAGTGTGTTTTTTCGGAACAATCCATTAGTCAGGGGCGAGTAATTAAAATTGCGATTTATGCACGCGCATGGCGCAGCGTCGAGCTGGAAATTCGGGGCTCTGGCCGCGATCGGACTTGTTTGTAATTCAATTATGTTAATGATTGAACAACATTTACCGTATTTACATTAATGCATAATGAACGACTGCTGCCGCTAGAGGCGGAGCCAGCCCTAAATGCCGGCGAGTGGCGAGTGGCGAATTGCGTAACGCGCTTTTGGCCAGGTTTTTTAAATGCAATTGGGTCCCTAAGCAGGGAGGCCGGCGCACAGCGGACCAGCGGCAATTAAGTGCATTTCTCTGTCTGACCAAAGGCATGCTGAATCGCCGTCCCTGCTCCGCTCCCCGCATCGCTCTTGGCCAGACAACACACAAATGCGCTTTGCCTTGCTCAAAGCTCAGCTGGATAAATTAAGTGGTCGATGAACTGAAGCCGTGTTGATTTTATACACAGGCGATACCAGCGTCAGCGCCATGATGTTGACAGTGATGCGGGGCCCAGGCCAGGGGCAGAGCGGTTGTGACGCCGCAAAATTTAAACCAATGTTTAACCGAAAAATGTTCATTTAGTCGCACGTCCTCCGCCCCTGGTGAATGATTGATGTGGCGTGGCTTAATAAATTGTAAAATGTTTTCAGCTCAAGCGGGACTCCGGAGGAGCGTCTCAAAGGCAGAGCCCGACTAAGCATCATGCAGGTTGTTCTCTCCACCGAAAGCTATCCACTTCACTCCACTCCACTCCAAGGCACGCCACTCCACTGCACTCCTCTTCATTCTCGATCTCTCTCTTTTTTGAAGGGTTTATCAATGGATGCCCGCAGATGTGGCAGCCACATCCATCGGTCGGCTTTGACTGCGGCTTCTGTCTGCAAAAACAACAAACTGAAATCAGTGCAGCAGGCTGCATGCACACATATTGATCAGGCATCCGATGCAGTGATGAAGCCCGGCCCCGTTTCGTCTGCCTTCGGTTGGTTAATGAACTTCTGGCCATTTATGAGGCGCCAGGCAGGCACTGCCCGCAGAGGAAAAAATGTGGGAAATTCACGAAAATTTAACTTCGTTCGCTCCGCCAAAGCATTCTCCGGCAGCCACATGACTGCCGGCGCAGCATCCCAACTAAGGCATCTCTGACTCTGCACAAAAGTCTGGCTAATTATTAGCGCCAGAAAGGTTTCCCCGCAGCCTCCCGGCAGCCTCCCAGGCGGCTCTTTTGGCCGCGTAATTAGCGCACATAATTTGAAATTTAAATGTTGCCAAAAGCCGAAGCCTTTGAGAGTCAAAATGTTAATTAAATCTGGCTCTCTTTTCACTCCCTTGGCCGCCCCGTTCGGCTCTGTGTGGAATCAAAAGATGCCTGCCTCGACACAATTAGCCTTCACGATTGCTTATGACAAAGTGTCCTCCGTGGACCCGAGTGGGGGAGGGGCAGGAGCAGAAGGATACTGCAGCGACAGTTGAGAGTCGACAGGCGCCAGTGGCAACGTTAAACCGCAAATTTTAGCGCCACAGCAAGTCGTGCATGGCGGATCAGGAGCGGGGCATGATGGGTCGAGACTAGCCGCAGTGTCGCCTACGCATATGCAATGCCCGAAAGTGCCAACTTGGCCAAGTGCTCTCTAAGCACTACCACTGGGTCCCAGCCTCCCGCCTGTCAATGTGTGGGGGCGGCTGTGAGGGTGGCAGTGCGGCTGGGTGCATGGCCCCATAAACTGCGTTAGTTTATGATGCCCGAGCGCTAAGTGAGCAAAGCGGAATTCGCAGAAAGCCAGCGACAGGGACAGGGACAGGGACAGGGATCCAGAGATCCAGTCAAGCCGTAAGTGCCTTCCCCAAATCCCCCCCCCCGCCACTCCTCCAGCCCCTCCTCGTGCAATTAGAATGCGGCGCATCGAACCAGCCGGAGCCAGAGCCAGAGCCAGAGCCGGAGCCTGAGCTTTCAGCCCTGTTCTGCTCCGCTTTGGTCAGTTGTTGTTTTTATGCATTCGCCGGTCGAACTACATAAAACGGAACAACGAAAATGCAATTAAAACTACGTTTTATGGCTTTGTTATGGCAGTCGTCCTCGCTCCTAGCTCGTCCTGCTGGCCTGCCTCTGCGGGGCACATGAAGAGCGATTTTTATGATGCTTTCTCCACTCGATGATGATGATAGTTTGGAAAATGGTTTCGAATTGAGTGGCCCGGCAACTTTTGTTGATAGAAAAGTAATATTTTATGGGGTTAGCCGGAGGGCAATCACTGCTTTGGGTTTGCTTATTGAAAACGCCGCCGCTTAGTACGCTTCTTTTCCAACAAAAATCATTAAAGTTCTATGCAAAAGTTTATTCGAGCCGATGCTGCCGCTGCTCCTGCTGCTTGTGGAGGAAGTTCGACGCAGAAATTTGTCACTGGCAAGCACCTAATGGTAGACAATGTTGCCTCAAGCATCTGTCATGTGTGGCTGTCTAGGGTAAGGGTCGCTGGAGGTAAAATCAAAACAAACTAACGAGCTAGCAAGCAAAACAAAAGCTTGCTGCAGCTCTCCGCTCTAACAACCTGCCATAACTGCAGCTTAATCAAAAGTTTTTCACTGCCACAGCTCCAGCTCCAGCTAAAGCTACAGCTGGCGGGCAACCAGGCATCCGAGCAACCGCAACTGTTTCATCCTCCGTGGTACATGCTCCATGCTCTAGGCTCCCAGATCCTTGCTCTCAGCCCCCCGCCCCTGCCCCGTTGATACTAATCAGTGGCTGCTTCTTCCACTTTTTATGCTGTCTGGCCGGGCCACGTTCAACGGAAAATATCTATATTCTTTATGTATCTCTGATGCATGAAATATGGCAGCCGTATAAGCCCGTGTCCTGGTGGGAGGTTGCAATTAGCAAGTGGCAATTAAAGTTGGTTTGATCCTGGCATTGAACCTGGTCCCAGCCAGGCGTGGCCAGAAAATGTTTATTGCTTCATATATTAACCGCTGGGCCAGACAACAGGCAGGCTCTTAACAGGCGGTAGCAGGAAGGAAAAAGGAAAGGAAGTAAAAATTGTTAGATACTTGTTGTTAAGTATCGATACCACGAAGAAGAAGCTCGAGCTTATTGCTTAATAAGGCTCAATATGAATAGTAAGAACACCAGAGGTACATTAACTTGAATACATTAATATTGAGCTCTTCAGTAATCACTAGAGTTTATAGGCTTTTTTTCCACAATTTCTAGCATAATATTTGATAGCCTAGACTGTATACTTTGTTGAATCATTTACCAAATATAAAGTATATTATAAAGGAAATCAATTAAATTGTCTTTCTTCAGTCACTTTCCAAACTTCTTCAGAGCTATAATAAGGGTATAAATAACAGTGTTATCCATTATTTAAAATTACTTTAGTGTTTTTTTTTTTTGTCAGCTGTAACGTCTTCCCCGCACCTGCGGACCCAACCCAACTCAAAGCGTATTTCATTCAAGACACGACACTTGACTGTCGTGTGACACTTGAGTTCCTGCTCCTGTCCGTCAGTCGGCGGTAACCCCACCCCCTGGGCTGGCACAAAATATGCAAATAAATTACTAATAACCTCAGAATGTAACCCTTGCACGGAAGCGACGGGCCAGGAATGGGATGGGCAGGGGCAGCGGAAAATGGAAAATGGAGCGGGCGCTATTCCTGATTCATAATTCAAATTTTACGCCGCAATAAACAAAAATGCCTAAAATTATGCAACACAACGCCCATGAACATTGCTGAGCAAGTCATAAATTATGTAAATTTAATTTTACGCCCCCACGCTCTATAAATATATATGTATATACATATGTACGTATAGCCACGCCCACAGCCAAGTCAACCACAAAATTGTAAACCGCGTATTCGTTCCGCACAGAAGAAGGTAAAGAAAAAGGAACGTTATTATTATGTAAATAATTAATGGCGTGTAATTATCTAAATTTCGGACAATTAGAAAAAATTAACACACACAGCGACAGAGAGAGGGAAAGCTTGGCCCGAACACGCAGTGATACCAGAAATTTATGACATTTTTATTATAACAAAATTACAAAAAAAAGGAAAGGAAATAAAAGCGAACCTCCATGTCCTTGCGCTGGCTCTCCGGGTTTCCGTTACACATTTAACGCCATTTTAACGCATGCTAATGACCAGCTAAGCCCGGTCCTGCCCCACAAAAATACTTTGTTTACCTTCGGAGAATACGAATACGGGGGAGCACAAAATATGGAACAAGGTGTAGCCCTTTGAAAGGTTTGCCATTAATTAGGCAAACTTCGAGCCAACGTCAGACAAACATTAGTTTTGGTAATTTATTAGCAGGCTGGCCGAATGGCCGAATAGCCAAGGGGCCCAGTGAAAGCTAATCAATACTTTCAGGACTCTCGACGTGGGCAGACGAACCTTTTCCAAAAATTACCAATTAACCCGAAAACAGACAGCTGGCTGTCTGCTTGAGGGCCGTGACATCTCACACAAGGTGAATATTATTGATTTCGTTGGCCTAATGTGTTTGTGCTGACTTCATGGCCCAGCAAGTTTTGAGAAAGTTACTTTGGAAAAATTGTTCTCCACATTGCGGCGTTCATTTCCCTTTGTCAGTGGTGACATGTAAATGCTTGTGCTTCTAGGGCGATGACCCAATTGATTACTTTGGCTTCAGACGGAGCGGTATTAAAAGCATATATTTGGGGGCAATCGAGAAGAAGAAGCTCTCTGGGCACTCCCATCCCTTCCGCCCAAACAGTACGCAGAGTTTTTGTTGCATACCAGCAGGCGCGCTAGAAATGCTTCCAAATTACATAAGGCCCAGAGAGCAGGGAACGGACCCGAAAGGGGGTAAAGGGGGAAGCTGGGCCCTCGGCCCAAGCAACGCACTCAACTGTGAAAATGTCTGTTAAGGGCAACAAACACGCACTCATGTGTATTTGCGAGTGTGTATCTGTGTCGGCGTCTGAGCGTGGGCTACCTAGCCTGTCAACAGAATGACAGTTTATATAGTATATATACCTATATCGCATATATGTTTGGGCATCGGTACACATTTTCCATGTGCCAAAGCCTGGCCCGCCTTGGCCAACTGTCAATTGTGTTGGCATGTTGGCAACCTCTTGACTTTCAGCCTAATGTGAATTCCTCATAAGCATGATAGGCATAAATATCCATTTGGACAGCCTCACATGCTCGCTGCTGGCTCGGAAAAACTTGATTGAAATATTGCCAAGTCAGGCCCCCCGGGCAACACGCCGCACTCCACATACCACCCTCTTCTAATGCCTGGCACGTATTTTAATTGATTCGTGCCGCGCAAGGAGCCGCAGGAGTGGAATCAGCGGCAGCTCATTACATGTCAGGAAGACGGTTGGGTTCGGGTTACAGCAAATTGAAAAATCCCATGCCAAAAAAATAAATCAATGGCAATGCAAACAAGCAGGCTGGGAGGCGCAGGCAAACACAAGGCACAAGCACAAGCACCAGCACAAGCACAAACACAAACAGACCAAAAGGATACTCGATATTTGCTCTACGGGTTTGATGTCTGATGATGATGCTCCATTTATTATTAACTTGAAATGATTTCGGGCAGTCAGTGCTCGTTCTGCGGTCCGCACTCTCCTCGACGAGGTGACGACGCAGCGATTGAATGCACGACTGCATCAATGCCAGGCCCTGCATGTATCTGCAGCTGTATCTGTGTCTGTATCTGTATCTATATCTGTGCCGGCATCCGTGGCCCTGCCAGCAGCGCACTGTAGTTGTAGCCGTATCCGTGTATCTCCGCATCCGTGTGTACACGTGTGAGTTCAATTGGAAAATCGTGTGCGGCATACGGCAGCGTGTTTTTGTAAATAGCAATCGCGTACGTTTCTCAGCAAGCGGCGAGCTGGGAGCGGCGTGTTTACACTTGAAAATGTATCTGTGAAATACGCAGGATATGTAGCTCATATCTATGTAGCGGCTCTGGCTGATGAAATCATGGGCATCCATATTCCATATTAAATTTTAAAAGTGACGCCCTTGGGTGAGATGAGAGGATATTTACACAGGTGGGAAACCAAAGGAGATATTGCAAAAGCAAAGTACCGACGCCGTAAAATAATTAAGTCATGTGACTTTAAAGCATTATTTAAATTATAATTGACTTCTACGGAAATAACTATTGGGCGTTGAAGTAAATATGGAAAAACTATAATAATATTGAAAAAAATCTTTGGATTAACAAGATTCTTGAATAATCTCGACAAGATACTTAAATAATCGAAAAAAGTAGAAAATTATGAATTTTTAATTCACTTTAAAAGGAAGACCTGTGTTTCTACCGCTTATGGCTACGGTTGAGCTTAATAATCTTCCAAATAGGCTGATTTCATAAGGAATTAGAAGCTGCTGCATTTTGCACCGACAATAAGCGTCTAGTTGAGCCGAAACAAAACATCAATTTTTGTTTATAGCCAAGGACTTGGGGAGACCTCCTTTAAAGTCTCCCCTGCTCAAAGCTCTTTAAATTTAATTTTCGTGCAGGAAGCTCTGTGTGCTCAGCACACAACTCAAAAATAAACCGCTTAACATGGCTTTGAGCAGTGCAAATAGCACAAGCGCATAGAGCGCATGCAAATGACAACAGGATACGCCCACACACACGCTCGACGCTCGGCTCGAATGTATTTGTGTGCGCATAAGTGAAGTATATCTTTGTAATCTGAAATGCTCAAGGCGTGCAAATATTCAATTTTAAATATGCAACCGTCCGAGCCCCGAGCTCAGAGCCCCTCCCTCGCCCGGCCAAACATTAAAATAAAAAGGAGAATTGGCAGCAGTTCCCGCCTTCCACATCCCTGTACCCCGCGCTCCCAACTGTGCAGCTCGTCATCTCTTTCTGGCCGTAGCAACTAAATGTCATAAACACAATGTCATGACAACTTTTGAAATTTGAATTTCAAAGCAAAAATTTCTCTCATTTATTCATTTGCTCAGTCATTCATTGCCATTTATTCTATTTGCCGTGCCATTCTGCCCGGGCCTCGGCTTCATGCGAACGAAATTGGTTCATGTCCATGTCTCAATTTACCTCCTCCTGTCTGCTCCTGCTCCTGCTCCTGCCCCCTTTCCCTCCCTCGTCCCTGTGCCCAGCAATCGCAAATTCCTTGCAAGCACAAGTTCTTAACACATCTTTGATCTCGGGGCCTGTCGATATGGTAGGTTGTGTGCACACTGTACAGGCCGCTCCCTGAACTGAGAGTAGCGACCCGAAAATTGTATTAATTTAGATTTCATTTAGTCCGGTCCCTTGTCCCGCCGGGGTCACTAATAGTTGCTTTCTCGTGTCCAACAGTAGAGAACAAAAACCAGAGCGGAATGCGGAGGGTTCAACTTTATTTAATGATCAAAGTCCCATAGAATCTGAAAGTATTTTATGGGCGGCTTTAAACTTAAAGAAGCCTCGTTAATTTAGTTTTCATCGGCTGGCCTTGAGCTTGGGTTCCAGGGTGGATTTTCGCAGCTGTAACTGCTTCTGCCCTCAGGCTGGTTTTCCGAAAGATGGTCGGGGCTAGTTTGGCTTCGAGGGTTGCCTTTGTCCCATGTTCAGAGTTCACTTTTTCTCGCTGGCCTTGTTATTATTTTAATAAGCAATTTGATTTTGTTACTCAGAATGCTGCCAAGTGTCCTCTGACATGGAAGCTTTTTTCGGTTTTTCCATAGCGTCATAGAGAAATAATCTTCGATGACTGTGCTGCCAGAATTTCAGTTGATTCTGAGTCAAATTTGAAAGTAAAATATAGGAAAATCATAAATAATAGCCAGCAAACTATTCATAAGGGGCAGCCTGAAGTTTTTCACTTAATTGATATTTTTATGTAAACACTCTACACTCAAGGGAGACCAAAACAAGTACTGTGCAGAAAGAAAATTGCAAAAGTATTACAAGGTATATAATAAATAATTAAATTATATTTCCTTCATATTTTGAACTATTTGTATTTTATTCTCAGCTAAGAGTTTCGTTCCCAATTTGATATATTTATGTTAGAATACTGAAGGCACTGCCGGACATAATGCTGTATAATTAAGGGGCGGACCATAAGTAAGTTACAGGCGGTGGGAAAGTGCAATGTGAGAGAAAACAGAAATGTCCTGTAGAAACATAAATAAATAGATTATCTGTCCGAGATATGTGGCATAGACATGGCACAGGGTAAGAAAGGTGGAGAACAATGCCACTCGAGAGCCGCCTGTTGTCGCACTTTAATCTAATAAGGAACCTTCTATGTTTATTAGCAGCTTGCACCCACTTCCCAGTTAATCACTGTCTTGTTTTCACCTTCCGGGCCGCACTCGTACTTGTCCTCTGTCCTTTGTCCTTTGCCCTCGCACATCGGATCCCCGGCTCGTATCCCTCTGATACCACTTGAGTCTTGAAAAGCCGAAAGTTTATTAAATATAAATTTATAACACGCACATGTGGCTCCTTCATGTCAAACGGAAAACAAACAAAAGTCAATTCTGTGTCGCCCTCTTCAAATGAGAGAACAACCCCTCGAGCTCGCCGGCCCCTGACTCCTACCGAGGCAGAGGCCACGAGTGTTCTCCAAAGCTGCTGCCTCTCGCCTTCGCCATAACTTAAATAAATATGCAAACATTTCGTCACATTCTGCCCACGCCCACTTTTAATTTAAGCCCACTTAACACCTCATAAAACAGGCTACGTTCTGGCTGAATAAATGAATGACTGAATGGCTGGATAACTGAATGAGTGAGTGAGCGAACGGGGCGGAGCGAAAGTGAGTGAGACTGACAGTGGCAGAGTCCTTCCTCTGTTTAATATAAAATATACACATTTTATACATTTTAATTTTTACATTTAACAACTTCCAAGCAATTAGCTCGAAAGGGTTGGCCCTTACCTAACCACCCTCCCGGCCCTTGAACAAGCAACCCTCCCTCCGGCCGCTCTGCAGTGTCTGTACTCCTGGCCCAGGCTCTTGGTTGATTGCTACTTTTGGCAAATTAAACTTGAAAGTTGTAAAATTTCCCTTGTCATTGGCAAGGACACGTGCGTGTCAAACAGCCTGCGCAGATCTCCCCCTAATCAAGCATTCCTCGTCCCAACCCTTGTTGTTCTAAGCTGATTTCAGTCGGAGTGGATTCGTGTGGCAGAGAGAGCACTTCGCACACTTATGGCTAAATTAAAATACAAAATATTGTTATCTGATGTGAGCTCCCTTAAAGTGCACTAAACAGTGCGCGGTTGCATTGTCCTGCAGCCTCTGGAGCTCTGCTCCGATTTGATTTGCGTGCTTTTGCGGCCTAAAATTACGTCATTTGCGCCGAAACAGAAGTGCGCTCGGAGCTGAGCTGATCTGGGCTTCATTCGCAGCCCATAACAATTGCTGTTTATGCTGATTTTTATGCCCCCTCAAGACACACACTTTCCGCTCAGGTCTGGCTATGAATAAGTAAGTAAACGGGCGAGGTTTCCTTTGCCGGCATTCAAATGTTGTCCTGCTCTGGCTCGCATCTCCGCCAGCTTATTTGCCATGTAATCTTAAGCGACAGGCATTTGTTTACTTATTTATGCACTTTCCCTCCGCCCACACACACTCGAACCTCAAACACTCGAACTCCCGTCCGCATAAAGGTTAGCAACTTAAAAATCACAATGGGGGCTTTGACTCTGCCATTAGATAAGATGTGTGGAGAGCGAGTATCCTCTTTGGGGTATCTCCTGCTTTATTTTTATGCGCTTCGTGTGAGATTTTTATTGTGTACACACAGAGGAAAGAACTCGGAGACAGACGCTATCTTTGCCACGTTTGCTTTTATTATTTAATGGAGCACAGAATGCATTTCGCTCGTCCGCCCGTCTGCTTATTTGCTTTCCTGCCGCCGTCGCTGATCCCTCCCCTTCCCCTCGCCCTCGCCTGCCTGGGCGTGCGGTTTCGTCCTGTGCCCCATCTGGGGATGGCCTGGGGAAACCGAGCTGAACTGGGCCAGGCAGGCATGCGAAATTAATAATTTATATATGAAAATGTGCGTTAAGAGCAGCAAAATGCGAGCTGAATGGCGTAGCTTGCGTTTGCTTTCCAAGTGGCTCCGGGCTCCAGGCTGAGGCGTTAGGCTGTTTGCCAAGGTCATAAGTACGACTTGCCGAGATTCCCCAAGCTCCAAATCTTTAAGGGGCCCGTCCGTTGTAATTTGCTTAATAAAACGCGGTGTGGCATATTGCATAAAATATAAGCGGGGCAGCATTCCTATTGTTCCGCTTTGTTTTTCTTTCGACTTTGCGCAATTTGTAAATTGCAAACCAGATCCTGGCTGCGCGAACTGAACTCCTTGCTGTCGCTCTTCATTTGGCTCAAGTAGAGAGTTGCAGGAGCGTGCTGTCTGGCAAAGGAGTCAAGTGGCTGTTATGTGCATAAATTTCCCCAGCCCCGGTGCTCCGGTGCTCCGAGGAGACTGCCAGCCAAAAGGCCCAGCGGTATTGTTGGGCGGGTGTATTTTTATGGAGCAGCCAAATGTCAAATTTATGCATATGAATGTTTATGGCGGATACGAGAGGGATTCCGGTATGATAAGTCATCGGCTGTGCCCTTTTGGAGTGTATATACCACCACGGGCTACCCTCTTCCAACCGAATCTACCTTCAGCAATTTGGCCGGCTTCAACATCCGAGCAAAGTCAATTGAAACTGTAATGAGAACTGAAATGGCTAACAATTAAAGGCGATGGCTATGGTGTCCCCGCCCCACCTCGCCAGGATCTACAGCCCGGCCACCTGTCCCGGCGCCCGATTTCGCCGTCGTCCTCGTTTCTGCAGGTTTACGCTTGCCGCAGGCTCAAACACTTTGCATAACATTAAGCAGCTTCGGCTCAGTTTTTTATTCCGATTCAGATTCTCTTCCGCTCTCGCTGCTCGATGCTCGATGCCCCGCTTTTTGTGGGTTTCAGTGGTGGACCGCAGCCTCATAAAATATGCACCCAGACACACACAACAAAGTGAAGTATGCAAAATGGAAGGCAAACGGGACGAACGAGGGCGGGCAGGAGCGGGAGCGGGGTGTGGCAAGCGCCTAAAAGCATATTTCAATTAAGCTATCACCTTGAATTATTCTCACGAGCGCTGGCACCCCTCAGACACACATACATCCGTCCATCCCGAATACAAACATACCCCGAGAGCTCTGCCTAAGAGCAGACTACATTTTTATTTTTAATTTTAATGTTTTCATTCACCGCCAGCGGAGAAGCGCCAGAGAACGTCGGCGGGGGTGGCGGAGAACGTTAAAACCGCTCGTCAAAAATTTGCATTTAAATGAGGCGCAGAGGCGACTGACTGACGGGTCCTGGCTTCATTTCCCGCCAGCTCTCTCCTTGGAAGTGGAAATTTTTATGATTGCGGTGACTGCCAAATTGTCAGTGGATAAAGGCGCGTGTGTGAGTTTCGTGGTGTGTATATGAGTGGGTGCGGTGCACAGTGTGCATAAAATGTAAATATTCATTATGTCGGTGTGAGTGGTGCACTGCTGTATGGGAGAAAGGTCAGTGAACACAAGGAAGTCGTCGCTTTCAGGCACTCTAGCGGAGATCAGGAACATCCTAGCCCAAAAAAATATATTCGATATTCCAAACAAGCCCATTATGGCCATTTTCCATTTCAATCAAGCAGTAATATCTTTAGATGTCCGAAAATCACAGCTCAGAGGCTGTATTTATACCGTAAACGGAATACACAGAAAACAGGAAGCCGGGCAACGCTCCTGTGTCTGCTGTACAAAAGTATATCCAACACACACACACACACATGGATCATCGTCATACTTCATTCGGGGATTTCCCTCTCTCCATGCCTCTTGCTTTGGCCAAAAATTTTCGGCATAAATGCCATAAACAGTTTATTTAGCAACGGAAAATTAACTGCAGAATGCCGCCAAGCCACCGCCCCCGTCCCTGGCCTTGTAAAAAGAATATGTAAGAGGCACTGGCAGACAACCGGGGACTGATGATGCTACTCGTACCCAAGTCAACCGCCCGAACTCCGCTCGGCGCAACTCAACTCGACGCTTTATGACGTTTTACTTCATGTGCAGCTTCATAATTAAGTGAGTCCCGGGGGTGGGACGAGCCGAGCCCAAACTACATAGCACCAGGAGCAAGGAGTAAGGAGTACGGAGTCCGGAGGAAGGAGGCAGGAGACAGGAGGCAGGAGGCACTCGGGGGAGCTTTTAGTTTCGAGCCACGTGAGTAGCATCATCGCTTGGGCTTCGCCTGAGCCATAAAAACAAGCCCCAAACGAGGTCAACTGAGGGCACTAAAATGCATTTGCTTTATATTCCCGTACACACATGTATTGGTGGGCCGGAGACCGAACGGTTGCAAGATAGAGGGGCATACAGTTAAAGACGCACATAAAAAGTGTTAGCAGCTCGTTTTGTGTACTTACTAATTTGATGGCTGGTGGTATTAATGGATGATGGCAACTTACCTGCAAAGATAGACAAGGGAGGACACGGGTTTAATATTAAGTGATACGACAGAGAGTGGGACATAAAATTGGCTAAATTGCGAGTATAATTAAGTCATTATGAGTTTTGGGGGGGAAAGCACAAACTAAAACTAGATATGATGGCCGATAAGAGCGCACGTTCTGGGACGCCCATTATGCCCCAACATTTCAACCTTAAAGGCACACATATACCAGCTGAAGCCCTGTTTAAAGCCAGGATAAGAGCTGGCGCTCAAGATTACCCAAAAATTGATTATTGCAAACACTTTAACACACAAGCCAAGCGCCTGGCAAGTCAGCCCAGGGCGAAACCAGAAGAAAAAATGTCATAAAAATTCTATTTTCGTATAAAATTTCGAAAGTAATCTAATAAATATTGATTTTCATTCGTCATCGCCAGCGACGGCAGGCCATGTCGATGATGGCTCTAGCGACGATGGCGACACTGGCGACAACATCATCATCAGCAGCGACCGGGTCTCGGGAGGAATGGTGCTGGGTCAGGGGACGGCGAAGAGCAAGAGCGAGGAGCGAAGTGTAACCCTACACGTGCATGCAGAGAGTGGGTCGGGAAACGACGGCACGAAGCGCCACACAGGCGTAGTCAATAGTCGTTATTTGATGTAGTCGCCACACCAACAACAAGCTGGCCATGATGAAACGTGCCTGGGACCGCCGCGGCCGCCGTCGCCGCTGACCAGGACATCGACCAGGAGCTAGAGTGGGAGTAGGAGCAGGAGCAGGAGCAGGAGCTGACCGCACGTAAGGGCAACCCGTCGCTGCAAGGGATGAAATCATGCGCGCAACTCGTTTTCGGTCAAGCAAGCCACCCCGGGGAAGCGATGGGATGGGATGTGGGGCAGCTGGTTGGGGCACAAACAGTTCATTCAATCATTCAAATGTCCTTTGAACTATAAAAATACATGACACTAATAAAGAAAACGAACAAATGACACGACACCGGGAGCGAGTGCTCCAGCTCCGGCTCCGGCTTCGGCTACGGCGCTCTAGCACTCCTTGAAGCGGGAAATGGGGAAGGAGAAGGCAGCAGCAGAAGCAGAAGCAGAGGTGGAGCAGCCAAAATTGCTATTTAGAGCAATTTATAAGCATACTTTAAGGCGCCCTTAGCCCGGCGCACACGACATTTGACATTTACGAGTAAGTCCGGCGAGCGCGTCCTTTAAATCCTTCCTTCCCCGTCCTTCCTCCGAAGGCACCATAAATTTTGTTGAAGCTATTTATTGCATTTTTATGTAAAATGATCCTAACGGTAAACCTATACACGTTTCTCCCTTTTTTTATACTTTTGCAAACTTGTTTATGGGGCCACGAGAAATCGAACTGCGAGTCGTTCGTCGAAGGTCGCACGGAACGAGAACAATTTAAGCAATTAAAGGTGTGCCCCGAGAGAACTATGGCTGCATATAGTACATATATTTGCAGCGAGCGTTTGCTTTTGTTGCGGCTTCTGGCGGATTCCCGGTTCTGATTTTTACAAGAATTTTCTATTCATTCGCTGCCGGCATTGCATACTTTTCGGGGCTTTGGCATGATTTATCTAGTATCTACCACGTCTGCACCGCATTTTTATGGCCATATGCTTCGTTCCCGCCCCGTTCTGACCGACCTGCCCCCTCTGCCTGCTGCGCCCCCGAACCGCGCCGTAACAATCGGAAAAGCCACAACAACTGCCACTACAGCTGGCATCGGAGCGCACACAAATCAAAACAACGCACACAGCGCCTAAAAAGCTGCTAAGGCCAAAGGGGCAAAGGAGCGGAGGGGCTCTGCCGGGGGCAGTAAACTACATGAAGGCTTTCTTCGCCGCGTCTGGGCCCATGTAATCTCTGTTGACCATAAAGATTTATAGACTATTGTGTGTCGTTCACGCTGCCTCAGCCTGCTCCGCCTGCTCGGTCCGGCCGCCGCCGCCGCAGCAGCAGCAGCAGCAGCAATGAAAAGGAAACTTTTTGCAACTTAGCGCCAAACTTTATGCAATAATTTATATATATTGGGCGCGCGAACGGGCTTTGGCTATATAAAAATGGTGGAAGCAAAACAAAACCGGGAGAAATAGAAAAAATATCTGAAAACGCAATGCCGGCGACCTACACAAAGGAAATACCCGTAATAGTCGCAGGAGCAAACAAAGGGCGGCGGAGGGAACGGAGAACGGTCAATGGTACGCGTGTAGCAACAACAAGGACCCCTGTCCTTAGAAGAGAAGCGGTGAAATGTCGGGGTGACCATACTCTAAAGAATTCGCAAATAGGGTGAAGTTGTGCATTTTTGACATCAAGTTCTGTGTGCTAAAAGCGATACAGAATTTCTATAAATAAGTGATTGGTTTGGCGCTAGAAAAGGTATTCCAATAATGCTATCCGGCGCTGAATTCAATGCTTAAACATGTGTTTTAAATGGAATGAAATCCTTTTGCTGACCATATCTCAAAAGTGAGTCCCAGGTCGAACAGGAGTGTCGAGCGACCTCGGCCTGAAATAGCGTAGCCAGGTTCGTCGCATATCAGCCAGAGTTGGCAGTGGCGCGATACAAAATTAAAAACTTCCTCCTTCGATACACCGCTTAGGTGCGGGGGGTGGATGGGGAATGGGAGAGCACGCCAAGTGTAAAAAAGAAAAACTTTTCAATGAGTTTTTCCTGTCGGCGGCGGTAGCGGCGGTGGCGTTGTCCTCGGTTATGAGCCCCGGCTATTCCTCCCGCTTCCCACCGTACACCGGCACCCTCCCTCTGGCGGTTTATTGTTGTTTGCGTTTTAAATAGACTCAAGTGTTGTTGGCGTGGCTGTGGTTGTTGTTCTTGTTGTGCTTGTTTCTGCTGCTGCTGTTGGTCTTGTTGCTGTTGCTTTTGTTGTATCTGCCGGTTGCAGGCATTGTCTGAAGTGCGTTCGCTACTTGCGACTCGTCGATGTTGTTGCCGCTGGGATGCTGCTGTCCCCGGGACTCGAAATCAATCGATAGTTAATGGAAAATCGTTATTAATGAAAAGTTTACTGTCTCTGTCGCTCTCCGCTCCGCAGTCGCTCGCTCCGGCAGTCAGCAATTGAGCGTTCACTGAGCCATGGAGAAATGGTTGATAAAGTGCAGAAAGCAATAAACTGCTGGTGAGAGGAAAGGAGAGAAGGCGGCGGGAGAGGGGGGCAGTGGGAGTGCTACATTTAAGTAGCAAAGTTTTCCTTTTTTTCTCGTAATTTCATTTGAGTGTGAAAAGTTGCACGCACATGGAGACGACGGCGCCGGAGCTGGCTCTGGCGTTGCACTAAAGGAGTCCCGCATTCGCCTACGCTTTTTGTTGCTGCATATTTTCCAGCGCATAAATATTTTATGCATGCAACAAAGGCAGTCAAAACACAATGGCCAAAAAGTTCCTGCAGCTTGCGGCAAGGGATGGTGTGCGGGGGCGACTTGGTCTGTCTGTTTGTGAGGCATTTGCACCTCTAACAAAGCTGGGCGTCCTTTTTATAATATTTCTGATTGAGGAGCCCGCAAAAGTTTTCCCTCGCCCGCTCCGCTTGCCTCCATCCGGCACTCTTTCGATAGTTTAATGGCAGTTTAAGTAGTTTGACAGCGGGACAGGGACGGGCGCCGGTTGCCACCCAGCAGCAAGTGATTTGCGCCAGGAACTCATTACGACCGCATCCCGATGAACGCAGATCACGCAGGACATAAATAAGCAGCCCTTAATCGGAGCGAGGGATCCCATGTTGGCTCCGAATGGTTTTGTAATCACATCAGGCGGGGGAGCACACGGCGTTGCACAATTTTCGAGGACCGGAGTCCGGGGTCCGTTGCCGTGGCTGATTTATTGCAACAACAAAGTTTTATCATGCATATTTTATGCGTGTAAATGTTGCCGTCATAAAATGCCTTCAAGAGAAGGTCCTGGCGCACGCATGAGTCCCTGTAAGCGTGTGCGTGTGTGCAGGGGCTCAGGATATGCGGCAGCGCCCTTTATGCGTACGAGTTGTAATGGCGGCCAATAAAGCAGCCATTCAATGGCAGCAAATTGGCATTTTATTAGCGCCCCCATTTCCAGCCCTTCCAGCTTCCCCACTAATTCGGTTCGTACTTCTCGCGTATGTCATAATAAAAATGAGTGTTGAAAACTTTTAACAAACGACAAAACACCAGCCGCAGTCCCCGCAGCGCGGGCATCGATCGATCGGGTCCCTGTGGGCGAAAGGATGTCCTCCCAACTTGTCGCTGTCGACTGCTCTTTGAGGTTGTCGTCGTCGCCGCTGCCCCGGACTCGCATCGCATCTATGTTGAGGCTGGGAGGGCATAACTCAAAGTTTACTCAAGTTACTTGCGCCAGCGACAAGACAGAAAACTTTGTACTTTACATCATTAAAAAGTTTCGCTTTCTCCGCTTTTTTCTTTGCGCTCTCCGGTCTCTCTCTGTCGGTCTCTCTGTCCCCGTCTCTGTCGCCGGTCGCGCAGTTCCTCGCCCTCAACTTTCTTGGAAAAGACCGACTCTGACTCCGACTCTGATTGTGATTCAGGTTTGACTGAGGAGCTTAGCGATTGACAGTGGGCCATCAATCGGGAGCGGGGACGGAGGGCTCCGGGAATCGCTTAATTTGTGCGCGGCGCAAGAATTTGCGGGAGCCAAAGGAAGAGGGTTCAAGACTTCTCTGACCGCAGGCCGGACGACGACAAAGGACGAAGGGAGCGCTCCACTGATTGAATGGAATTTCTTGCATCTGGAGCCCTCGGCCCTTTGCGGAGCTGAAAAACTGCATACATTTAGGCGTGAGCTGGAATTCCCGTTATAAACGAGCGCGTAATAGAAAAAATCCCTGCCCCCTCGCCCCGACAAGCAACAACAAATAAATAGTTTCAATGCTCCAGTTTGCACTACGCTCTGGTTGGCTGCCTGGCACTAGCCACATGCTGGGCTAAGGGTTGTGGACGGGGCAGTTCGGGCAGAGGGCGCCGTCGGAGACTGGGGACTGGGGCCTGGGGACTTCCCCCGGCTCGTAGTTGGCAGTAGTCATGCGGTGGTTGCCTTTTTGTGCCCATGCGCATGGAAAATAGTTGCACAAACTTGCATACAGCAAAAAAAGATAAAAAACCGAGCCATGAAATGTGTGGGAAAAAGTCAAGGCGAAATAGGGACTGCCAGCGAGGGGGGATGAGTGTCCGGCCCTTCGTGTACCTTCCCTGCACGTGTCCGGGTGTGGGTTCGGCATTGTCACTTTTTCAAGTCTCACCCCCAACCCGCCAGCGGGTGGCGAAGATTGGCATAAAACTCTCGGGCTCGGACAACACATGTGACTCTGCCCCGGGAAAGGTATGGAGGTGCACTGGTATGTGGCATTAAAGTGTTGTGCCGCGGCAATTATTAAGTTTTCCCTTTTCTTGCGAACAATTGCAGTTGTTAGTCCCTGCTGCTCGCACTCGGAATTATGTGGAAGGACATGCAACGCTGAGCAAAAGGCGGCGAATTAGTGACAATTTAGCGGGGCACGGGCTCGGGAAAATGGGTTATGCGTGTGCGTCGAGCGTTAAATTAAGCCAGCCAGGCCGGAGGACAATAGAAGGTGCGAGAAAGAGCTGCAGACTAGTTAGCAAAGTTGGGAAATAGAAACCGTTAGGATACTTGGGGATTAGGACCTGGACTACTTCTGACCTATGCACGATACTCGAAGAATCTGAAGCAAAGGGAATTCAACATTAGTGGAGATTGGGGACCTTACTTTCTCTCAATCATTCTGCTCGCTTGCACTGTCAGCGGATAAATGATGCATATGCATTTCCATCTCTGTCTCCATCTCGGCTTCCATCTCCATCACAATCTCCATCTGCATCTGTGCATCTCCCCAGCACGAATGGCACTAGTATCTGTGAGCTACATGTGTCATGTATTTTTTATATCCCTGCCAAACACAGTCTTTATGCTTTGACAAAATATATACCATTTGCATATCCTCAGCTGTTTCAGGCCCTCCCGTAGCCAACCCGTCCTTATCTCAACCGGAGCGCGTTTCGTGTTGTTCCCTTGAAAATGCAGCAAAAGCCAACGAACTGTAACTGGACGTCGTTTTCATCAATATCAATGGGCGAAAATCTCCACCTCCCACCTCCACCTCCGTCACCTCCTTCTGCTTTTCCTCGTGCATCTCCGCTTTTCATTTCGCCAACAGAGTTGCAACATATGCTATGCTGCAAGTGGGCATGCCGGGCTGGAAATGGGAATCGGGAGGGGGAATACGGCGGTCGGGGCCGGTCTGGTGTGGACAGCAGCGCTTTTGCAACACAACGCATCATTTTTATTGTTTGTCGGCTACAAGAAAACAGCAACAACAACGGCCGAACTACGTCTATTGAAAATAGAAAGCAGAATTCTGAGAGGCAGTCCGCGAGGGGTCGGTTCGCGGGCGGAATCCGTTCGTGCTTTTGTATTTTTGAACCCAAAAATAGAAAAGTGCAACTAACTCGAACGGCACCGACTACACCGCGCGCAGAAAATCGAGGGACGAACAACTTGAAATGCGCATTGAAGTGGCGGCGGCGGTGTCTAATGTAGCCCAAGTTGTTGCAGTGGAAGTTGGGGGCATTGGCTACGACGGACAGCCGATACATTTCTCAGTCGTTCTTTAAGGCCTCGCCTCGGGTTCTCCACTGTAGCATCACAGCAGCTTCCTCATGTTCTGGCAAGAGGTCGAATATTTCGATCAGTGCTCTATGTGAAAGGCTGTGCTTGACTAGACTGGTGTGGGAAGAGACGATGATGGCTGTCCTTGCTGTTTGGATGGTTCCCTCTCCCAAGCAAACCCCTAAACACTCACTCAATAAAGCAAGCACCTTTAATACAACGGCACCCTTAAGGTGATCGATCCCGAGGCGGCGGAGGGGGAAAAGCACCCCATTCGCACCACTAACGACACTATCAACAAGCCAAACAAGCGGCTCCGACAACGACGGCAACCGCATTTAACTATTGTACACTTCACTACCTAATAAGTCTCAATTAAATGTACATAAAGCATAACACCTTGTAACATTTGCATGTTTCAACCAACAAACCCTCTCCCGCAACACGCTGTCCCGTGTTTACTTGAACAACTTTCGAAACTTTCGGCACGCAAACCCTCAACAACAAACCCTGAATACAAAGCAGGAGCGGCAACAACAAAATTACTACACCTGCACAATAGCTGGGAAAGGAGAACTGTCATTCTGCCAGTGTGTCATTCAATCATTCGCTCATTACTGCAATCCCCGACATTGACAATGTCACATGGCGTCACTGCCTTTGATATTGGGGTACTTGCCTCCTTTGAAAATCGCTGATAAGACGCCTAAACAGAGAATGTGATTTAAGTGATTTTGCCGAAACTATTTTCCATAAAATAAAAATCATAAACTATAAAAGACTCGGGGATTTCTACAGGGGAATAACTTTCCCATCTTGCGCAGCTTCATGAAAAAGAATACGAACTCGTTATAAAAAAAAAGTGATTGTAATAAAGGCTTCTGACTTGAAAAATAAAGAAAATCGTTTCGATTTTGCATTGAAGCAAGCAGAAAAATCGATCGGTATGGACATACCGTGCGGCAAAAATATTCCAAGCATACTTCAATTCAGGCAATTCCTTAAATGCCAACCAAATATTTCCTTTGGGTCGTGGACTGTCACCCCTGTGCCCCTACTCTTCCGTTCCCACCACCACCACCACCACCAGCACTCCCAGGGACCATTGCATGCGTGCGTTTCAAGTGGCTGTTGCTGTTCTGGCCCACTTCCTGTCGTAAATAAAGTGGAACTCGCTTTTGGCAACTCCCGGCCACATCGACAGCCCCTTGCGCACAGGTTGCCTGCCACCCTTAATGAATACGACATTATTTTTTATGAGCTGTCAAACACTATTTTCCATACATTTCTTCTCCTTCAGTTGCCGCTGCTCTTCACCCACTCGAGACCCATTCCAAGTTTCCTATTGCCATTTTTATTTATCGTCCTCGAGTGCTGGTGTGTGCGCTCCTGTGTGTGTGGTTGTGCGGTTATTGTTATTATTTATATTATTTTTGATAAATGCTTTTGGGAAATTTGTATTTTATTGGTTGTTTATCGACAATTAGCGGTTTTGTTTGCCGAGTTTCCCTTTGCATAATGTACACACCCTGCTTCCCCTCTCTGAGTTTTCCTCGCTCCGTGCGCGTTGATTTATTTGCCGTCTGGATGCCAGAGGAACTGGCCACTCACAGAGAAATATCGATAAGGTTAAGGATTTTGGGAGTGAAACTAATTAGCGTATAAGGCAACACGCGAAAAACAGAAGCAAAATGGCCTATATAAGAGTATGTATGTACGAGGGAGACCGTAAACATTCTGCTGCGGAACATAAATAATAAACAGAAATACAATTTATTGTTCTCCCAGCGAAAAGAGAGCGAAAAGTCGAAAGCTAAAGGCCTCTTCATGCGGTTTTGCACTTTGGCGAAGGCATTAAAAAGTATGCAAAGTGTATGGCAGAGACGGGGAGAGGTGGCACGGGAGAAGCATCTGGAAAATTTGTTCGCATGACGCACACAGCTGCTGCCACTGCGAGCTGTAAGATTTTCCTTCGCTTTGCCCATTTTCAGTTTTGGTATTTTTGCGCTTTTGTTTACATTTAGATTCAGCTATTTTGAGAAGCCATAAACAAAACAAAGAGAAACGTGCAGAAGCCGAGGCAGAGGCAACTAAAGGAGGAAATCGGAGCTGAGAAAAGCCCGAAGTCGGAGGGCATATAGCCAATATATACGCGTGCATGTGCCGTGCCCGCTGCGGGAAGCCTAATGAGCTGTGCAGCTTTTGAAGTTGCCTCATTACGATGATCGAATTGAATGGAATCGAAAATCGATCGATAGTCAAATGGAAGACCCACAATTAAGGCAGGCAGCCATAGATAAGACCTGGCCCGAGGGCCGGGGGATGGACACGCTCGAGGGTGTGCGTTAATCACGCAAGTAATTCTAATGCCCGAGCCCGAGCCCGAGCCCGCCCCGGCGCCCTCGCCCTCTCCCTGGCCTGCGGCGATAAGTTTTCCACTCTCGCTCCCCTGCCTGGGGGTGAGTTTTTCGCCGATGGAACAAAGCATAATCAGCGCTGAACATGCCAAGCACAACAGAACAGGGAAAAGCGATGTTGGCCAGGCCATTGGAGAGCTTGAGACGGGACCTGAGTCGCAGCCGGGGTGCAGTCTGTGCGGCCTGTTAACAAAGCTATAAAACTGTCACCTATAATAATCGAGAAGCTCAAATTAAAGCCCGGAGCAAGACCGAGTCGCGTGCCCTTCGACATACATAATAAAAAATGCAAATCACTTCCCAGCCAAGCATAACGGAATTGGAAAGCATTACAAGTTGTTGGAGAGGGCCGTTTCCAAACGTAAATGAGTGAAGTGAATAAACCCTGGTCAAAAGGTTAACTTGCAGTTCCGTCAACCGACTGACCACGGAAAATCTTTAGGGGAATGTCTTAAAAAGTACATTTGTAAAATGGAAACATGAGAGAAATTTTAAGGAGTCTACAGAACTTTGCCCACTTGTTTTATTTCAAAGTACCTGTCGATGTACTATGAAACAGAAATAATGACCCTACGATTTGAAATATATATAAATAGACGACTTCGCTATAAAGTAGTACGATATAATTTCTAATTTTGTGGGCAGATATGTTGTTAACTTCCTTCTTCTATTTGTTTTCACGAGACATATTTTATTGTAAAATAAGTACTTTGTATAAAGCTTAGAATTTTGGACTGCTTATCCATTATACGTGATTAAACACTTCACTAAGTTCGATTATTAGCACAAACTGAACACATTTTTGGCAAATTATTCTTGACTCCAAAGCGTATTTTTGGGACATGGGATGACTAATCAATTAGGCTAGGGAAAATTTCGGTGGCAAACACATTTCGCCGCGCCGTTCGCCTTTCGCTTTCGGGTAGTATTTATGTTTATTAGGCTGGACAATTTGCCGACTTAAGCAATTACCAGCAGGCCAACAAAGGGCGTTGGCGCTTTTCAATATTTATACGCCTGTCACCCACTCCCGTAGGCCCTCTAATGGTATGTAAATGCTTGACGGCTTACAAAATACCGGGCCAAGCATAACAAAGGCGGCGCGGCGACCACAACCCGTTATTATTATTGTTGCATACGTCAAGGCGTCCTGGCCCTGCGGTCTGTCTTGCTTCCCTTTGCTTTTTTGCTTCTTCCGCTTTGTTTTCCCAAGTAATTTGCAGGGACAAGTAATTTAATAGCACTGCATGTGTGTGTGCGCCTCGACTGGCTGTTGAATGCGCCCCCAGGTGGGCAAGGTGTGCTGTAAGTAGGCGGGGGAGTGGCCGTCAAAAGGTAAATTATGCCGGCGGATGACAAGCGGGCTCCTTCGAACGCTCTCTTGGTGTCCTCTGGGCGGCTTGCGGGCCGCATTCAAGATTATTGGTTTCAAGGGTGAAATTATGAAATGAAGTGGAAAATTAAGTGTGTGATTGTGCCAAGTGGCAAGTGAGGATGAAAGCGCCGCCAAAGGAGAAGGCGATTAGGAGAGGAGCGTAAAGGGCAAATATTGAACGGCGACAAAGGATTCTAGAGTTGAAGGGGTAGCAACCAATTGAAACTGAAATTGGAAGAAATCCAGGAACAGGAACCTCTATATTAGGATTTTAAAGGAATTTGAAGATTTCAGTTACCTTTTATTCATGGGACATAACCAATGGTGTTTTGTCTTCTTTACCAATTTGTATTCTAAGCTTCAAGCTCTTTATTAATACAGGATTTTGTGCTTACTTTTAGTACTTCAAAATCAATTAGGAGTAACAATAAGTCCACCCAGATCTTCGCAGTCTTGAGACCAACCTTCTGCCTGTGGAGGGATATATGTACTTTTCAGCAGAGACAATTCGTGTCTCTTAGTCATGGCCCGAAATGCAATCGGCAAGCGCGAAAGGAAAGGAAAGGAAAGGAAAGAAAAGGACCCCAGAAGAACTGTGTCAACGACTTTGCTCCACTTAACCATTTAACGAGCAAGTTAGCTAACACGTAATGCCAACAACAACTGAACAGCAACAAAAGGATGTGGAAAAATTCAAAACAAGTGGCAGGGCACAAAATATTGAACAACAATAGGGCGAGCGAGGGAGAGGACTAGATAGCCGAACGGCAGGGCGGGCGACAGAGAACGCGTGTGTCATCATTAGAATAAGAAGAGAGAGCGAACATCCCCCGCGCCAAGGATGAATGTAGAGGCAGACACAAGAATAAGGAGGAAACGGGTGGATGCGGGGACGGATTGGGGGATAGGAGAGGAGAGGACGGACGCACGCACAAAGCACAACAAAGAACGCCGGCGACGTCATCCAACGCAGCACGCACCACCCTCGCCCTGCCCCCTGAATCCTGCCGCACGACACCCCTCATAGCCCGTCCTGTGCAACCCCCATCTACGCCCGATCCTAGACAGCAACCACCATGAAAGTGAAATACACAATGAAATTTACGCAATATCCCAAAGTAACAGACTTTTCTGCGTTGGCGTTGTAATAAAATCAAAAAATAGAGAATAAGAGAAAAGAGGGTGACAAGCGGACGACAACAACAGTAACAGCAACTGGAGCAACATCAACAACAGCATGTGGGGCACACACACACACTCGCACGCACAACGCACACTGATAAAGCAGTCAGCTGAAAGTGAAACAGATAGATAGGGGAGCGGGAGTGAGACAGTCGTTGTTACTCAACGCAACAGAAATAAATGTAAGTCCGATTAGAATTTAAGTTTTTTTTGTCGAATATTCCACAAAGCTGGTTGACAATTTGGCAGAATCAAGAGACTAAAGAGCAAGTGAATGAAAAAGTAGATAAATCAATATGTGGGACGGGATACTGCCATATGGAACAGAGAAATATCAGGTGAAAGCGGAATAACTCAAACAAGGAATATATTGATAAATCTGAACTACAATGAATCGTAAGCTCTTGTGTTGACTTTAGTGCCAGATTAATGATATGATGCAATTATTTAGTACATTCGAGCGCACAACACTGAAGTAGTCCTTTAGTTTCAGGACTGGAGACGAAAGTTCTGACTCGCAGGACAGCAAATTTATCTGCTTGGAAAAAAATGTATTATTTTAGAACAAAACGCCGCAAACAGGATGTTCGATTAAATCGGCCGAAACGCATAATTTTCTGTTGCACTCTCGAGACCACAACATCGAGCCCTTTTTGCTTCTCTTAGACATTAGTTTGGTAAATTTCAAAAATTAATTAAAGCTGTTTTTAATAATATTTGTCTACAAATAATTGAAGTCGATTGATATATTTGAATGAATAGAGAGTATCTAAACTGCGAAAAAGCGATCTTGCCTACTGTCATGACAACTGGTCAGACAAAAATATTTTTAAACATTGATAAATGGTAAAACGTGTTATAAATAAAAAGGCTTTTACACATTCAAATACTGTAACTGTCTTTTAGATACGATTTTCTTAGATAACTTGAACATTTTTCTTTGCATTCATTCGATTTAAGTAATATATTTTTTAATGGAATACAGAAAATAATGAAAAATTATATCTCGGATTAGAATTATTATTTCAGTATTTTATTTATTTATTCATTTATTTTTTTTTTTTTTTGCATCAAATAAACACAAAAACCATAAGCATAAAATTATAGCACTTATTCACTTTAATTAAAACTCTTCACTTTTTGTTCCCTTTAACAATTTCAATGGTAAATATTTTATTAAATTGTTAGTATTTATAATGTTTTGAAAACTTAATTTTACTTAAATTAAGTAGGACGCCGTCGTGTTCAAAAGTATTAAGTACTTTCAACTAAAAGCTTTCTTTTGAAAAGACCTCATTCTAGTAGCCTCAGAAAGGCCAATGTTTATAATTCACGAAATTGAGCTTTCAACCTTTTAAAATATTTGAAATAACTACCATGAAAAATGAATTTTAATTTAAATTATAATAATTAAATTTTTTTCATATATCATATGAAAAGCTTTGTAGTAAAAGTATGTGAAACATATCTCGTAATTTCTGCACGTTCACCAAACATTATTTGCTCTCCTTGCTTCGTTTAATTTATCTTTAAGGCGTAGTCTACTCTTTGGCGTTCTGAAGCTTTTTCTCTCAAAGGAAAAGGAGCACTTTAAGCCGCAGCCAATGCTCTCGTAACAAGGACATCGGCCAGAAGCGGCTAAGTTAGCCATTGTGAAAATGGCGATACGTTAATGGCCGAGCGAGGCAGACAGTAAAGCCGAGAGACACATTGACCTACACACATACGCACTGATTTCGAAACTCCCAAAAAAATGTAGCCGCAAACACGCATACACATAAAGGAAAGGTTACCCAGACGCAGCGAATGATTAATTGTCAAAATATGTTGAACAAAGCCAAGGGCACAAAAATAAAAAAAATAAAAAAGTTGCTGGAGCGAAAAAGCGCCACAACAACATAATAAAAAGTGCGTTAGTGAGTGTGTGACAATGTGTGCGGCGATGAATGCATATGTATTTGTATTAAGTTGTCATTACGTGACTACGGACAACAAGATTTATTATCATTTCGTCCCCCAACTGCAACCCACCCACCCACGCAGCCCGCACACCCGCAAAAGGAAGAAATTCATTTGGGCCCCGATTTGATACTCACAGTAACTTGTTGAGCAAACTCAACCTTCGGCTGGCCGACCAATTCGATAATATGAACCATATGGAACGATTTGCTTTTGGACGTGGCGCCTTTGCGAGAAAAAATTGTTAACGATTTGCACCGATTCCCTGGACGCTTTTGGATTTCTTTCTCTCAAAATGGCTGTTGCTTATTTGCTCGAGTTTTTGTTGTCGTTAATTTTTAGCACTTTTTAGTTCAACAGCTTCTGATTTGTTTCTGATTTTCACTTGAATTGTCTGTTACTTATTGATTTGACTGTGTTTGATTTTCTGGGTTACTTTTGTGTGGTTTGCCTGCTCTGAATGTATATGCGGCGGCTGGTTTAGTGCTTATAGTATTTATCTTATCTGTATTTTCCAGTATTTAAGCACACACGCCTGTACTCTCTATATATCTATCTCTCTTTTCACTCTCGATGTGATCTTTCTGCTCGTTTCTAAAATCGAATTCAAATGTGTGTGTTCGAGAATATTATTCGTGTTCTCTGTAAGCATGGGTAATTGTTAATTGGGAGTGCTATTCCAGGTACAGTTTGCCTGAAGTACGTTTTAAATCACCGATACGCAGCGAATTTAATCGCTTGGAAATTAGGTGAGAGCGGAAATAAAAACAAAATCCCTCACTATAAATATTTATTCGAATATCTATTGTTGTTGGCAGAGAAAATGAGTTATCATTGTATGGACTTGCTCTTGCGAATGCCAATAATTTAAAATTCGAATGCATCGAGAAGAACTAACTGACCAACCGAATGTTATACTTTTACTTCAAGGCTTTCATGGGTATACTTTAAAATATTGGAATTTATTTGACACAGTGCACAAAAATACGTTAATAGACACTTCACAATTAGACTATTTTTGAGACACTTTAAATAAAGTTTTGAAAAAAAAAACAATACTTCAACTCTTCTGGCAAATAAATATTTCAAATAGACTTGGAAATATCAATGTACATTCTACAGCACCACAAAACTCAAATTTAGAAAGAAATTAACTAAATAGTGAAGCATTTTACAACTGATTTAACACTCATTGCAATTCGAAATGGTTCAGAAAATGATTTTCGTTCAACATGGGCCACATCAAAGCGCCCGTAAAATATTTTAGCAACTACACTCTATATACTCAAAAATAAAGTCCCAGGCCAAAGAAGGAAAATCATGCTCTGCTGGCCAAAATCATTAGGAGCAATGCATATTCAATTAACATGGCCAAATATATTGGCAGCTCACACTGGCACAACCAAATACAAAATACAGCAAACACAACAGATTTTGGGGAAAATGTTTCAATGGGATCTCGGCTCGGTCCAGTGCTGGAGAGCCGGAATGCCATGGAGATGAAAATGAAATTATGGAATGCTCAAAATATTCAAATTCAGTGCGAGAAACAGAAACTGTTTTCCGTGCTCCGCTCTGCTTTGGGTTGCGTTCGTTCGGTTGGCTTTTCGGTCCAAAAATTTAATTGAAAATGTTTTCGTGTGCTGCGAGCGTGAATCAATTTTCGTTTGTTTGTTTATCTGGGCAAATTGAAAAAAATACAACAAGAATAAAACGAAGCGGGGAAATATATCCAAAAAGAAAGCCCAGACAACGGGAGCAAAAGAACCTGATCGCCAGTTGGGTTTCCCTCTACGCGTAGTTCTAGTTCTACTTGGAATTTTTGTTTACGAATTGTTTCTAATTATTTTTGGGTTTGTTTATCGCGGCAGTAGAGGTGGCTATTTCTGGAGCTAATGTTAATGGTGCCGATGGAGAGATTGAACAGAAAGCGAGTTCTGATGAGCTGGGTGCTGGTAACGTGGATTCGTGATATTGCGGAATCTATAGGAAATATTTTGCTGCATAAGTTCGGGATGTTTTGGTAGTAATTGCCCTTGCTTACAGGTTTAACAGTTAAATACTCGAATATGTGGCTTGTTCGTGTTATGGAATCGAGTCAACGAATTTTTCAAATATGTTTGCGATTTTGTGGCGAATTAATTTGATTTAGTCGTTATTTTTATAATATATTATTGAAGCGAATTGAAATTTTAATTTTTAGATGGTTTTTGTTTTTGTGGTTTGTTTTTATGAATATTCGTAAATTGTATTATCGATGTGTTTAATATGCGTTTCTGAATTAGAGAACAAATGTCACACGACAGTCGACGAGAACTATACGAAATATTCCGACTTAACTACACAGAACTCAATATCATACTGCTGTCGTGCATAGTCGGGTTGCCTGCTTAAATTTTCGAAAAATTTCGTAAATAACGAGAATTTGCTGCCGACTCGGGTGAAAGCCGAAAGTACTTCGGGCGCGCTGGAGGAAAATCCTCCCTCGCAATGCTCTTACTCTCTTAGAGTCGCTCTTTACCCGCTCACCCGAGCAACGGCAGGAACACGAGCACGACCGAACTCGGACCCATCCGACCAATTCGAGCCAGCGTACAGTGATCCCAAAAGCAAGTACATTTATGAAATTGATACAACAACCTGAAACGTGGAACAAACCTTTATATACGAAAATTTATTCTGATTCTAACCAGAATATTTTATTTCAAATAATTTAGACATTATATAGTCAAGCCCAGCGGACTTTCATAAAGTGTATAGGATTTTCTCAAAGTTTAAACTGTATGGTACTATTCTAAAATATTTTAAATAATTTAAAATCAAACGATTTACCTAAATATATTCTAGATAGTTCACAGTAATACAAGAACGATTCGATTTTCTTCGAATTAATTGTCCGCCCTTTTTAAAAGCTTGACGAGAATGTACTACTACAAAAAACGTTGAGAAAAACTGAAATCCTTCGACCTATGAGTACTTCTTTTTTTAGTTCGTGCAAACATGTAACCGAAGTCCACTGTGCAGCGAACGCAACAGTCCAACAAGCCGGCACAGAACGGGTGATGGTAAACAACAACACACACGCACACACGCTTGGTGTCCTGCTCCTTGGCCTGAGCCTTTCGGCTGCGTTCGGGAGCCCGGCACGAGCGTTGGCTCGAGCGCGTCGAACGCGCGTGTTCGAGGTCGACGTCGAACCAGAACCATCGGCCAGGGGCCAACGGTGCGTATGCGTACGCAGCATTAATGAAGCCGAGATCCTGGACTGAACATACGGGGTGCTGATAATGGCTTGTTGCTCCTCACAACAGCAGCAACTCCGTGGGCACCGCCTGGAGACCGGAGATTTAAGATGTGAGATCTACGCCAGCCACCCTCCACCATCCCACCTTCCCAGGACCCAATCGTAGTAGTCCCGACCTGTCCGTCGAGCACAACAAAAACAACGAAGGCGAAAGAGGAGGCCAAATCACGTCGAGCGGCGGCTCTGTCAGGCAGGCTGGAAATGGAAACCCCAGCAAGGCCTAAAGGGAAAAGCCCCGACCAGCGGCCGAGCGAGCGAACCAACTCGTGACTCGTGCTGCCGAAGCACGCGCAGCCTTGCTCTCGTTCGCGCCCTCTCGCTCGGGTTCTCTGAGTGGGGGTGCGAGCGAGACGGCTAGCAGTTAGTTTTCCGCCCTAGCTATGTAAGGTGTCTTGTGTAGTGGAGCGGAGTGCATCTGAGTGGGAGAGCGCGAGAGCAGAGCGCGTGGCTGCCATGTGCCAGGCTTGACTGGCTGGCTGCCTGCCCTTTTGGAACTGGGGGGTGCGGGGGGTGGCGTGAGAAAGAGAGCTTGGAGACTGGGCTGAGTGGCGAGGGGGCTGCGGTGGGTGGGTGGGTCGAGCACCGCCAACATGTGCGTTTCGCTCTTGTTTTTGCACTGTTTTCCGCTCTGCTCTGTTTTGACTGGAAGTGCTCATCACTGCGATGATAATTTTCTGTTGAATATTTATGAAACACATGACTCACAATGTGATTAAGGCTTTCCCACTCACCTTGTTGTTGCTGTTGCGGCTGCTGCTGCCGATGCCGCTGGTCCCAAAAGGCAAACACAGAACGTGGCTGGAAGGCTACACCAATAAGAGCAACGAAGAGAGGCGCTCTGGCCGAAGAGAGTCGCAACGAAGAGCGGGTGCACAGAGCCACACGCACGGCAGCTCACCCACACTCGCACGCCATTCACCGAATTGCTGGGAAATTCATCATGAGCTTGATGTTGATGACGACGCACGAAGACAGGAAGAAATTAATATGCGAAACGCAACAATTTTTGCCAACTACAGCGGCAACAGCAACAGCAATAGCAACAACAACAACAGCACGGGCGGCAGATGGAGGAACACTTTTTGCGCTTTCCCCAAAGCCGGCAAAAATAACAACAAAACGGCAACCGGGAAAACATCTGCGAGGCATTGAATAATGGCAGCGAAGTTTGGGGTGCGGCTTGTTGTGCTTTTATTCCCGGGTTTTGCCTAATGGTCGAGGCACAGTATATATAGAATCACCTGAAAGATATAGAATTATATTGAAAGATAAGCCTTAACTATCGTTATTTCTAAAGCTCTCGAGTATCACGAGTCTACCCTTAATCCTTGATAAGCTTATAAAGAACCTGCTCTGGTTAGTTATCATTTCTTGACAGTTTGTTTGGCTCTAACGAAGGTTATATATCATTTGACCTATGAATTACCAAAGATTGTTATTGTTGAATTGTTTGTTATTAACTAGCGCACATTTAAACTATCCTATTAATAGTCTTCGCTCGCAGGTTTTCGAATGGCATGATCAAGGTATAATGATCTTGTAACCTACCGATAGGTGTCTAAGCCCGAACTCTTGACTCTGCTTTGCTTGGCTCGCCTAATCCGCCAGCTAATATGCCGAAATCCATAAGTTGTGAGCTCAATTCAGCCGAGTTCAGTTCGGTTGAGTTCAGTCAGTCATTGAATCAAGCTGCTAACAATCTCCGCCCTTGACAGAGTCGGAAACCTAACAACCTGCCAAAGCAGCAATGAATGTCGTCTACTCAGTTGCCTGTCCATCTGGCCCTGTCTCTGCCACTACCCTGCAACCCGCCTCCCCCTCACTAGCCAGCTCCCCCGCAGCATTCAAGCGTTATTATTGTAGCTAGCGCTTTTCCTTTTACCCTGATATTTCGCAACGCGCTTTCCTCTCGCTTCCTTGTGCGTGGGTGTCTGTTTCCATCTCTCGCTGTGTTTGTGTGTCACTAGGATACGCAAAAGCATCATGTAGCGCCCCTCTACCACCGCGCAGAGCAGGAGCGGCATCCCCGCATCCGCCGCGTTGTCCTGGAACTTGGAGTTTTTCAATTTGATATGCTCGACCGATTTTCGCTCATTTCAAGCGCGGCACAGCACAGCGTTGTCAGCAGCGCCAGCCGCCAGCCGCCGTCGTTGCTGTTATTGTTTCCCTGCGTTGCGCTTGTCGTCGCCAATTTATCGCATTTTTACTTTGATTTTGCGTTAATTTTCGGACAGCAACAGACGCTCCTCCCGCTCCACTGCCGCACGAACCCACCGTTTTTCCGCTTTCCCGCTCGAGAGGCTCTTGTGAGACCGAGTTTGTTGTGTATTTAGCGCTAAATGGTCTGCTGATATTTTTCTTTTTTCACGCTCTCCTGTGCCTCTAGCTAAGAGTCCGCCTCGGGTCAGTCAAGTGTTAAGGCACATAATCAATGTCAAGATGGCGACGATGATATGAAATCAATTTTACACGCATAGGAAGCTAGTTGATGGAATGCTATGCGCAATTCCGAGAGCGAAACTCGGTGATTTCCCAGCGAGCTATGAGTGGTTACAAAGGGATCTGCGGTGAATCCATCAATTTCAAATGTGCAACTGTGTGTGGCAGGCAAGACGAGGAGGCGATTTAGCCGATTCCGTCCTTCAGTTTGTCCATCAGACAGTAGTTAACGAGACGCAGACATCCATAGGCTCTGGCAGAAATATTTTTCAACAAAATTCTGTAATAACTCCATGACAAAATTGAAAAACTTATAAATTGTATGCCTTAAATTTTAAATACATATAGCAAGGTTGGCCCAGAGATTCGCTGGCAAGTTCGAGTTAGAAAATTTCGATAACAAATTTTGCTAAGAAAATAATATGCTAATCGTATGTACTTCCGAAAACTTCCGAAGAAAATGATTGTATTCCCAACCTCATTTTCCAGAAGGAAATTGCGATGTTACTAAATAAAATATTTCTTCAACGCAAAACTGGAGACTCCGGCTTTCGCCGGAAGGCGGAAGCCACTGCTTTTAACATATATTAAGTCAGTTATGTGCAGGAACTTGCTGAATGACATTATTAAATCCTGATCGGCCATAAATTCAATAAAACGAAAAATCTCCAGTGATTGTGCTGTCATTTATGCAGTTCAACATTATCTGGCACCTCCTCGCCCGCGCCCAGCACAACCACACACCTCCTACACCGACTCAATGTCATTTCGATTTTACATCTTCTATATACGCATTACGTACAACAAGTCGTTAGGCCGGGCCGGGCACTCTGCTCCGAAGCTATTGCCTTTATGCATCAACGAGCACATAAAAGCGCAGGAGGGCCGGGCTGCCCCTTCACATGGTCGATATTTATGCGAAAATCAAGCGATAAATCTAAATTATACGCCAGTGTTAAGGCAAGAGCAGCGGCTGAAGAAGGCCATGACGAGGCAGCCTTGGCCCCTGATCCCGGCACCACCCTCTCCGCCTCAATCCCGTGCCCCCTAAATGTACTGGAACGCAAGGCGTATTGTTATGATGATTAGGCACCCTTCGAACGGCCTAATTAAAAAGGAGAGGCGATGCTGATAGATTCTGATTATCATATAATTAGGAGGGTTTTGTGCGCCGGACTACATTTGTCATCATCCGAAGGAGCACTTTTCCAGATGCCTGTCAAAAGTTGGCCGAAACTGAATGTGGTGCTGTCACACATTCATGTCTCGAAATTTCATTACGACTGCTGCTGTTTCGGCTTCTAGTGCTGCTGCGTCGTCAAGTTTTCGTTCCGCTGTCAGCCCGAGGGGTCAGAGGGCACGCAGGGAGGGAGCGGCAGCCATCAGGCGGCATCAGCAGAATCTCTCTGCGGTCGAAAATTAATGAAAATTTCATAAACTGACGGGGCCTATGTAACATATATATGTCGCAGCACCAGAAGCCATCGCAATGTTTGTGGCTTGCCATCATAACTTAATTAACAGCCGCTCAGCCCGAGCGAACCCTAGGCCAATATCAATCCCAGCCAGCCCAATCCCAGTCCCACTCCCAGTCCCAATGCCAATCCAATCCACCCCTGACCCACGTCCCCCGGAGCACTGGCGATGCCAGCGTGATAGATACTCTGCCCGAGTCGCTGTCATCCCCTGCTTTGCATCTGACCCATCTAGGGCTGATCAAGTTATAAATAGTATTTCATATTTCACTACCAACGCTCGACTCGACCCAAAGAACTATGTCAAAGTAGCATATGTTAAGCCAGCAGAGGGCGGTGGGCGGAGAGCGGTGGTCGGTGTCAAGGGGTTAGGCGGAATAGAGCCCGGCAAGCAACCCTTTCAGCCCTTCCGGGGACACGGAAACAGCAGAAACTTGAGGGCGTCGTCACCAGCTCAGTCGCAGCAGTGGACCCAGCGACCACCCAAACACGTACTCATAATAATATTTCACTTTGGTCCCACAGAGGAGGTTTCCGCTTGCCGCTTGCGCCCTGCCGCCCCTCGGTCTGGTCCTGTGTTGATAAATTGGCGACAGGGTATAAATTAAGAAATTGTACACTAATTGCGTAAAAAACTTGTTGTAGCTGCATACTTCCAGGCGGTTTTTCAATGCCACCGCAAGCGGGAGCGGGAAAGGGACGGATATGGGTTAGGTAAGGATTGGGATGGGGATGGGGATGGGCGAGGGCCAAAGTGCGTGAAAGTGTTGCCGCATTGTAAAAAGTTTTATTTATCGATTTTGTTTTGCGACCCGCAGCAACCGAATACCCCTCCAAAACCCACCCCACCCCACCCAACGTCGTTTCAATTCCAATTTTATGTTGTATCAAAAATTGTTAAAGCATACATTTTGGCGTTTGGCAGCCACTGACTAAGTGGTGCGGGGCATGACGGGTGCCGGGGCTAGGGGCCCCGTGTGTGTTGCTGTTGCTGTGTGTTGCTGTTGCTTTTGAAGTTTGCACAACACAAAAACCGCAAAATCTAATTAACGGGGCGCTTGGTCTTGGTCTTGCCATTGTCGGGGCAGGAGGAGGGCTAGGGCCGCCAGGGGGGCGGTAATTGTGGGGGGAGGTAGTTCTGTGAGGCGACGTGGTTAGCGCGGGTTTTCTTTTGCTGTTCCTGGCACTTGGCTACGGGCCTTTCTTCCCTGTTTTCTTTCTACCCAAGCCTTCGGCGAATTCTCTGTTAAAAGCAACCGAACTGGAGAGCGTTTAAGATCCAAACCAAAAATTGGAAAGTGTTTTTCAAGCAGGTGACAACCTAGGCCACGCCACAACATTGATTTTCCCGTGAAAACCTTGTGAAGAGAGAAACACTCAGAACCTCCTGACTTTAGCTAACGCTTTTTATTCTTCGAAAGCACACGCCTGACTTTTGAGTGAGCAACTTTCTCTGTGGCTCAAATTAGCCACTTTTAAAGATAAATAAGTATTAAAAGAAAAGAATAGAATCTGGAAATAAATAAAATAAAGCGTAATCATTTTTTCGTAATTTTTATATTCATGTGACCTTCGTGACTAACAAAAATTTTGATTTATAACTCTGAAACTATTATCAGTTGCAATTGAATTAAATTAAAATACAGACCTTACTATATATTTGTACTGCTGATTATAAATTTATACTATTTATTTCTCTTGCGAATTTGCGAGACACTCGGACATAAATCTGCGGAAGGATAGGTGCTTCAAAACCTATAATGAGGTCCTATCCAACTTCGAACACATATTCCTATATTTCCTTTCGAATGCTGTATCTTTTTATACATCCCAAAGCAATAACACCTATAATCAACTGACTTTAGTTGTCAATTTTAGTAAGTAAAAACACTTAAGAATAGGTTTTTGGCATATGCCAAGGAACACCTTATCTGCTCCTCGGCATCTACTCTACTTTATGATGAGCAGAACCCTTAAGTGTCCTCCCAGTATAATTTCTTTGCCATTAATCTCACTTGAACAGATTCGTCCTTTTGTTCGACAGCTGTGTCAACTTTAAGCATCATTTAAAGTATTTGGTTTGTTTGTCAATCTTGTTTTACATATAGCACGCGGAGTCGGGCGCACCTCCCACAGCTGCTCCCCCAGCCGTCTTGGAGCTCTATCTGGATTGACAGACCTCAGTTAGTGTCATCATAATCATTTTGTCATTAATATGTCTGACTGGCCACACGACGCGCCGCCGTCGCCGTCGTCGTCGCCGTCGTCGCTGCTGTCCTGGCCGGGGTCCTGCCCATCCCTCGTCGTCGCATAATCTGCCGTTTGCTTTTTGTTGCGTTCATTTTGTGTTTGTCGCCCGCTCTCGCTCCTTCCCCGCCTCTGTGGGAGCCAATCCATTGAATTATATGGATTTTTGCCCGAATAAAATATATATCCGAGCATGTGTGTCTGTGCCCTGTGTCCTGTCCTGTGTCCTGAGTCCTGAGTTCCACCCTAGCCCAACATTTCCGTATTTTTATTTTATTTGTCCCGCCTGCGCTCTCGCTCGCACACAGCTCCTCCGAGTGCTCCCGCTATGTCGCTGTCTCAGTCTCAGTCTCAGTGTGTGTTTTGTTTTGCTCCTGCCTTTGCTCCTGGCCATAACACACATCGCAGCATTCCCGATTTTTGTTGCTGCTGCTGTTGCTGTTGCTGTTGCTGTTGCTGTTGCTTCTCTCGGCCCGTGATTGACGTTGCCTTAGCTACCAGGCCACCGAGATCCCGCAGCCCCAAATCATCTGGGCGGCAACCAAAGCCTCAGCCAAACATTCGCATTTCACTTTGCCCTTCGTCCTTACAGCCCGTGTGTGTGTGATATGGAATGTATGAAGCTAGCGTGTGTGTGTGCGAAAAGTACTCCTAGGCCCTTATATAAGTACGTGCCTCGCCGTTGTGCTATCTCCTCATGCATTTTGACATACTTATGTCGTTTCATGTTTTTGCTTATTTTGCAAAAAAAAAAAAACCAAAAAAATGAAATAAAAATCAAAGAAAATCGTCGAAAAAATAAAAGTATGTTTTCCTTTATTTCTTTTTGACTCCCCTTCATTTTTGTTTGTTGTCGGGCCGCTCTCTTCCGACCAAACCGCTCTTCAAAGCCTTTGAAAGTGCGCATGTCTCGTAGCCATGGCACTGAATTCGCCGCAATCCGAATGGATTCTATTGCGGCGAATTGGGTGCGGGAGGGGAGCTCACGGGCATTAAAATGTCCCTGAAGGGGAAGTAGTGGCCGCGATTTACTAGCTGATCACGGGAACCAATTGGGTGCATACCTTCATCCGAATAGCACTCGGTTTGTGGCCGCAGACACTCTTCACTCTCAGAAGAAGCAGACTTGTTTGAGTTAATGGCTTTAGGGAAATTTCCCCTCCCATTTTCCTTCTTTTACCCCTAACTCGGTTGCTTTGCTCGGTATTTAGGTTTCCTATCAGTTGTCGCAAATATATATTTGGTACTTAGCTAGTGATTTCCCACTGCTGAAATATTCACATATCACAAGTGGTAAAGAAAACAATTGCATGGCTCAGTGGCGTACATCAATCATATTTGCGGGGGGTTAAACAAATTATGTAAGCCAGGGTTTAAATTGCAAATGATTGAAGAATGGATTTATAGGGAATGTTTGAAATCTTTAAAAGTACATTCGGAGTCGCATTTAAAGCATTTTGTTTATTGAGAAATATGTATAGAACAACTGGGAAAAGATCCAGAACAGCCACCGGTAAAATGGTGGGAAAAATTAGAATACGATTAGGCACCACCCAAACAAAAAACAAAATACGAACATGTAATAGTAACTTATGCTACAGTAAAATAAGCAAAGGAATGTAATTAGTACATAAAATCCTTACCCCTTAAGTAAGCAACAAAGTTTATATCTGAATTATTTGAAATTTTTTCAAATACAACATATTTAAAATGACAAGTGTTGCTTAACTCTTAACCCCCATTCGACTTGACGTACGCCACTGTCACGTACAATGGCACGCACTGGCGTAGGCCACTGGCATGTTCCGAGCTGGAAGTGCGCCGGGTCTATTAATAGATCGTTTTGTGTTTATACCAGAGCACCGCCGGATGAGTGGCGTTGAGGGCAAGAGGTGGAGCGGAGTGGAGCGGAGTGGAAGTCGTGGACAGGAGCAGAAGCAGGAGCAGGAGCGGAGACTGGGCCGAGCAACTAATTATTCTAATAAGCGGGGAACGGGAGGCGGGAAGCCGGGTGGGCAGAGCAATTGAACTGCTATTGACCCCAGATGCAAACGGAGGAGAGAAAACAGGGACACATATGCATGCCCACACCATATGGTAGCTGCATCTGGCAGATACTTTCAGCGCGGATATCACAACTACGTCAGGCAAAAACGGTCAGTACTTCGTGAGACAAAGTTGCGCGTGTCATTTTACCGAGCCGTATCTGTTTACTCAATCTTTTTGTGGGTTTTGCTCTGACCGACAACGGAAGGTAGCCCGGAAAGAGCGGAGCGTGAAATTCGTTCGCTGAACTAAACGGGAAATGAGCCGTGAGATGGCCTAGAAACTTAGAGTGGGGGGAGTGGAACGCTGCAGGGGCTATGATGCCGCGTAAGTTACTTATAGATCAATTGTTGTGGGTCAACCGTTCTTTGGCTTTCAGATTCGTATTAAATGAATCCGCACCAGCAGACAAGCGCATTAATGCCGCTGCGCTCATCCATCAAAAATATGTGATTCGTATGAGTGTGCATATAATACTCCACTCTAAATAATATCCAATCAAATTAGCCACGAAATCCGTTTTGGCGAGCAGTAATTAAGCGAATCTGTCACACGAAATTCAATATTTTGCAACTCAATATTTGATTATGGACAGCGGCATACCAGCTATGCCATATCATACCACCAGTACGTACACCTGCCAGGTCACGAACAGAGGAAAAGGCGGTGCAAACAACAAATGACCAGGGGGCGGGGCCGGGATCCTCTCCCTGCAGGGACAACAAATCATCGCCCGACGATGCGTCCGTCACGTCAATAACGAACGAAGTTGAAAAATTGTTAAAATTGAATTACAGTTGCAAAACGCTGAATGCTGAAAGAGCAAATGGCCACGCCACATCCAAACAGCCCCCCCCACACACACGCAGGGGGGGGGGTGAAGTCAACGCACATGAGGCAGGCACAACAGGAGGGGGAGGCGGTTCCTTTTTTTTGAGGGGCGGCAGGCTGGGCTCAAATCTGCATATCCTTCAGCAAATAGACAACAAATTGAAATGTGATATACAGTTGAGTTGATGGGCACGTTGTCCTTGGGTCTCTGCTGCTGCTGTTGGACAGCGGTGAAAATTGATAAAATGATATTGATGAATTGCACATGGCAATGAAAGTATCCAGCGGTGGCGGCGGGGGAACTGCATCCAGCACGCAGCATCCAGCATCCAGCATCCAGCATCCAGCATCATGCAGCAGGCATCACATCAGCCATCGCCGGGCCTGCAGCGTCCTCGGCGTCTGATGATGATGAAAAATTAGCTCCTGCCTGTGCATGGCTGATAGCTTCTCGGATGGATGCGTGAGTGCGCAAATAGTTAGCGCCTCCAGGGCGGGCGATTCTCCAGGCGAAGTGAGCAAGATTAATGAAGGGACTGCGCCGCTAGCCAGGGGAAGAGTGTCGGGGATCAGGTACGGGCAATCCAATTAGAAATTGAGACGGCGTAGAAAGGACTTTGCCCAAGTACTATCCAGCACCTTCTTTATGGGATGCTCAAATGTGTGCACAACACTGGCTTTACAGGGAAACATTACCGAAACCGATCTCAATCGAGATTCGAGGTTTTAGCTGACTAAATTAAAGTTGGGTAACATCTTACTAGGTATACGGCTCAACACATGATCCTAACTCGATATTGAAATTGTTTTGTTTTTTTATTTATATTTTGTAAAAGGGAATTAGTTTAAATTTCTTGAAAGCGATTATGACATTCTATATTTTTACAAGATACTCGGAGTTATAAAAGGTATAATTACCTTTGGAGAATGCTTGTAACAGGCAAGAAGGATACATATGTATTTTATTTTAGTATCATTAGAAGAGTTGATTTAGCTATAAATAAAAAAACCGATATCAGCGACTGTATTTATTTTTCGTATGCATATCAAGGTTGTTACAAGCACAGTACCAGTCAGATATTACATAATTAATTCTTAAATAAGTGGCAATAAAAGAGCCCTTGTTTATGTAAAATTCGCAAAAGTAAGCTTTGATATTAATGGAGACCAGACCAGACCTATACATTTAGTGTAGTCAGCTAAACAATTAAATAAAGAAAATAGGAGGACTTAATAGGAGTTTTTTTAGTTCGCTTTTAGCCAAATAAATAAAATGGTTTTATGCGGATTCGACTCTACTCAGAATGATAATCGAGCATCAAAAATTAAACCATTTTTGTCTTAATACAAACCTTACTCTTAGAACTAGCTATTCGAGTCGATCGCAGTTAACTCTTCGGAACATCTTCGAAAGACCTCTTTTAACTTGGTTATGGCTTCCTTGGGATTATTTTTTTTCTGAAAGCGCAGTCAGCTCGAGTATCTTAAATTCTAACGTTTCGCGCTTAATTGGTGTGCTGCCTACTCTGGCCACTGCCTGAATTCGATTTATAGGCCTTTTCATTGCTGCCGGACTTTATCCATCTCGAGCATTTTAACATTCATTTGAATTTATTGCCGTTTCCATTTCATTTGGTCTACGCAGCCACAGCATTTCATATTATAGTTTCCTTCATCACATTTGTTTTCGGCGATGGGGCGCAGGGAGTTGGCGGCAAAGAATATTTTTCACCTGGACAACCGCAAGGGGACTGTGCGGGTGACGGGTGGATGAAGTGGTAACGGCGGGAGGGCCGCCCTTCGTGCCACCAAAATTTATAAGCGCCTTGCGCCAGTTTGCCATGGTTTTTGTTGTAATTTAAGGGAGACCCCAAACGCAATTCTTGTAGTTGCTATAAATAAAACAAAAGCACACTCGCCCACTCCGCCGCCTTCGCCCGCTGTGTGTTCGGTTTATATAAACTTAGATAACAAACAGCTTGGTTATTTATTTTTCTTAATATTAACGTCAACATTCAGCGCACATGTTGCACGCATAGAGCGCCTGCCGCCGCCCGCTGTTCGGGCCCAGACACAGGCACAGACACAGATAAAGTCATTTACACACACTAGCACTTGCCCACACACACGGACGGATGGAGAGACTGCGACTGTTGTAATATTTGTTGCCATCTTACAGGCGATGGGCAGCGGGTAATGGGGCGGGCCGCTCTGGCTGTGTTTGGTAGGTGGCTATGGCTATGTGGATGCGAGGATGCGAGGTGTGCAACTAAATCACATCAACAACATTGCTAAAATTTATAACTGTGTACCGCTGGAGCGCCGCAGGAGCAGGGGACAACGCGTGCGAGTGTGTGCGTGGGTATTTATGTTGGCTTCTTCTATCCACTTAGCCTTGGTTATTTTGACTTTATTAAGCCAAAACACGTTGCATAGCTGCTAAGCACGCGCAAATAAATATGAACAAAAGAGCCAAATCGGAGGGATCTCAGAGAAATGTGGAAAACGGCCAAAGGCATTGGCAGGGCGAGTGGGGGAATTAGGGAAATGGAACTGAATTGTTAGTTGAAAGAAGAAAATTAAATGCTGATTAGCAACTGACATTTTTTAGAACACTTTCTAGGAGGATTTTCTAAAGAGGATCTTATATGAAATTGTTGGAAATTTGTTGGATTTAATTCCCAAGTCATTTTAAATTTTAAATAAGACTTCTATCCGGAGCTCTTAAATGATCAATACACACCTCTCCCAAGACAGAACGTAAGACCCTACTGCTGTCTCCCTGGAAGTGTGAACCCTTATTTTTTTCATGTGATCACTTAAAATAGTGTTCAACGATTTAAAACGTAAAGTAGTTCAGAATCTTAATTATTTGCCCCAAAAGATGCAAACTTAAATCTAAATACATACAAACTTAAAAACTTTAAAAAGTGAAAACTGAAAAAGTCAGAAATGAAGAATATTTTCGACAGAGACAAAGTCGGAAAAAAACAGGTGAAGGATTCAGTTCAATGTCCCTGAATAGTGTTCCCACATTATCAGCTTGCCTAACCGTAAAACTCTGACAGTCCGTCAGGTATTTTTTGAAACAACATCAACGATATTGAATGCACTGCTGCGCCCCGTTGGAGAAAAATGACTTTGTCATCGCGTACGGAAAATTCAACACACCTCCTTCAAGACAGAATTCGCTGGCGAACTATTCGACAAGTGTTAATCAATCAAACACAAAGTGAAGTTTGACAGAGATGTACGTACGTACATATGACAGCAGGCGAAACCTTTTTAATAATGTTCAGCCCAAAAGCACCCCCATAGCCACTCAGTCGGATGTCTGAGGTATATATAGAAAAGGAAAAACAAAAGTACATGGCAGAAAATCAGGGAAGTGTATAACACTCTACAAGTTCTTCGCCTAGTAAAATACCAAAAAATACCTGATAAAATACTAAAGATTTGTATTCAAATAATTATTACTTTAACATTGATTTGGCAAGTATTCGTGGTTGCTATGAACATCTGTTATTATATATTTTATTATTTTGTTGTACTTACAGTGCATACCGGCTTAGCTTAGTGCATGAGCTTTAAATTTTGGTTAGGGCATCGAAGTTGAAAAAAAATTGGACATCAGAGCACGAGGCACGCATTCACCAGGGATTTGCGTGGAGTGAGGAACCTTCGGGCTTGTGCGGACTGGTCAAAATAGAATAAGCCTGCGTCGACAGCCTCGGCAGCCTCGGCTTCTTGGGCAGTTTACCTTAAGCTCGAGACTTTAGGGGGTCTAAGAAATTGGCAAATTTAATAAAGTTAAAAGGGTGCGCATGTATGTAGGTCTGAATCTGTCAGATACACACATGCACGCCCACTTCTACACGCAGTCGTGTAATCAGCAACAACTTGAGTTGTCAATAAAATTGTGATTTCTTAGGACAGGAAGTGGTGCAAGGGCAGGGGAGGGATGAGAGCAAAACAGATTATTATATTGTTTGGGCAGCCATAAAAGTGAACCCAACCATCCTGCCACCCGACCGCCCGTCCCTTAAAGATCCTTTTTGCACCTGTAGTCCACGGCAGGGAAATGGCTTAAAAATTCGTAGTAATGTGCCTATGGTTAGACAGCACATTGCCGTAAGCAGATGGCACACACAAGCGCATACGAGGAGGGCCGAAGGATAATAAAGGAAATTGCTGGGCAATTTTTGTGGCTCCACAGCTACGGTGTGTCTAATAAAACTAAGTGGGAGCCATCGCGTTCACCGATAAACGAAAATTGATATTTAAAGGGCGACTTTCCAAATTCAACTAAAATCCGACCAAGATTTGGCGGCTTTGCCCGTCCCAAGGTTCATTATGCGCCTGAGCAGGCTTCAGAGCCCATTCCAGTTTTGCCTGATCCAGGCTCAAATTCCTCCATGTCAAAGTCAAAGGACTTTGGTGGAGTCGCGCGTGGCAAAGGCAAACCATGTAAATCAATCTGTTCGGCATGCCTTCCTCTGTCGCAGTGCTTATGCTATATAGAAGTATTTTCACTCCCGCAACAATAATGTATTGATGAACGTCCTGCAATATTGATGTAGGAAATGCTTTAATGTTATTATTGGACAGGGGCGGGGGCTTGAGGAAGAATGTCAAAGGGAGTGTCTGCCTGCTGGTGACAGTTCGGTTTTATGGAATGATAGACCCTCAAGGGTTGTGCAATAGTCTGAGACGAGAGGCAAATTATAAAGCCAGGTCAGTACAAAGACGCACCTATCATTTGATGGTACAATATTTACTGTTTAAAAAACAAGCCTACAGCATTTTACATAATTAATGCCAAAATATGTTCCTTAAATTCGGTAGCTTAAAAACGGAATTGCATCCATTTCCTTCTTTCCATCAAAGCTTTTAAAAAGTATACTTATTTCGGAAATCTGTTATAAAAGTATCCATAGATTATAAATTAAATTTTTAACAAGTTGCAAACAGAAAACGATTTACTGCATAGTACAGTAAAATGTATTAAAAGAAATATAAATTCATAAGTGCTAGTCTGCAGTGGAAGTCGTAACAGTAACATGAGCACATTTTTTTCACACCTTCTCAGCTCCCCCTGAGTACTAAATTTAGCATCAGAGTCCCTTTCTTATCCACATCCCTGCACCTCACTCTCGGCCTCAGAGAGCTCTTTTTCGCCTCACTTTCCTTATCTGTCCACTCACATTTTTGGGTGCGTGCTGGAAAAGTTTTCGGGGAAAAAGTTTGCAGCATCTCAAACAAGGCTTACAACAAGAACGGCGAAGCACAATGGGAAATATTGATACTGAAATATAAAATGTTCTCCGCTCGAGAGGGCAGGGGTCTGAAAGGTAGCCAACATACAAATATGAAAATCTATGAATGAGAAGCGCACGGGAGCGGCAGGGCGAAAGACACTTATGTAGACATTTTGACACACAAAATTTACAAGTTTGTTGCTACTTTTTGCAGAATCCTCAAATACAAACTCGCTTGAGAGCGATTTTTCCATCTTCCACACACACCGTCCGCCTCGGCGCCCTCGCCCGCTCCTTTCGGGTTCTCTCCTGTGTTTACCAAGCCCAAAAGTATTGATGAACAGTTGTTTGTTGCCGTCGCAGGCAATGGCGGCAACTTATTAGAAAGTTCCCCCACACACCCACGACCACCCGTGCACAATCAGGATATCTGCGCGGGTGTGTGTGTACAGAGTCAATAAAATAAACGCTGTATGTTTGCGGGACAAGAAAGTAAAAGAGAGTGGAGAGAGGGACCCGAGAAGCATCCCGAATATAGGCGGCCCATTATGCATGCGTATCCAAGTTTCCATCCCTCGGAGGAATGCGATGCCGGGGTTAGGGTATTTGGGGGAACACCGACCGGAGTGCCGCCGGAAACTCAAGGCCGTCATCGTGCGGCCCATTAATGATACCTGTTTTCGGGAAGTGCAGCAACAAGAATTGGAGGGAAAAAAGGCAAAATTAACCGGAAAGGCCTTACTCTTCGGCGAGAGTATATAAACTCTCGTTTGACATACCCCAACTTCTAGTCCAACAAACGCCACTCATTTTTCACAGTTTTTACCAAAGTTGCCTCCATGACTGCTCCCGCCCTGGCTGTTGTTGCTTTCGGTTGGTTGGTGTTGGCAACTTTCTGCAGTAAATGGTATTTATGTTGGTTTAGTAAACTTTGACGATAACGCTGAATGGTTCAAGAGCCGGCTGCAGGAGTGTGCGAGTGTGAAGGACGATTTGGGGGCGGCGGACCGTCTGTGCATCGAACGCTGTTGCGTTGACGACCTCAACAACATCATGTAGAATTACGAGTATTTGAAAAGTTTCACAAGTAATTTATTTAGGCGCAAGTTTTTGAGACTCTCTGCGCGCTTCGGTCAGGCCGTGAAAAAAGGCGGTACGGGTGGAGGCGAAAGTGGAGGTGGAGGTGGAGGTGGAGCCAGGAGATGATGGCACATCGACAGCTTCAGCGTCGGCTTCAGGCCCAGAGCATGTGTTGCGGTTATGAATAAACAAATATAAAAGTATCCCGCCGAAATAGCTTACAAGTACATCAAATTTTCATAAATTAGGCATGCATAAATAAGGCGAAGCCGGCGAAGGCGAAACTTTTTTCGATTGGCTTCCTTCTTTCTCTTTTTAAGCAGGAATCGAGGAATATTGGGGTCGTGCCGCTCCATGAGACTGTCATGAGCTGGCGAAAATTATGTAACGCATAATAATTCATCAGAGAACCGGAGACGGGGCCAAACAGTCCGGGGGTTCGGGTTGTGTCTGTGCAAATTGCAGCAAATTTGTGCCGAAATGTAGTGAAATATGTTTGATCATCATCAACGAGGCCGGGACCTGGTCTCATTACGGCCATACAGAAAAAGTGGGACTAAAAGGGCGGCCAGCAGCTGTCCCGGAATGGAATGAAGATGTCAGGAAAAAGTTTTCCTAATGAAATGCCCGGGCTCTGGACGTAGATGGATGGATAAATGGTTCTGTGATAAGTTGATTTGAGTAGTTGGGCCGGTTGGGGCAAACGTCGGAGCGCAAAAACCAAGAGGTGTAGGCGATTATTAGATATTTGACATGTGGGAGCAGTTATACCCAGGACAGGACCTCGCCTCGTTCACAGCCAAATGTTCGGTCAGAAGGAGTTATCGGAGCCAGCCTTGGGCGCTTTTTTGTTTGTCCGGCCGAGCGGTGAAATTTAATGAAACTAAAACCAAGAAACCTTTAGCAGAGCGCAGATAGCCTTGGCCTTAAGTAAATAAACAGCTCACACGCATGCACGTCGGACACTGGCGGAACGGCTTTCGCTTATATTAATTACAATCCATGTCAAGAGGCCCGGGGCGACGACAGAGTAGGACTGTGCTCGCCGAGTGCCCGGCTCAGCCCAACTCAGAGTAATTAAAATTAAATCTGAAACTAATTATTCTTGAACTTGGGCTGGGGGGAGGACTCCATGTTTGTAAATGTGTCAGTAACGGCATGTGTGTCGGTATTGACACCGCTATCACTGTCTTTGTGCGGCTTTCCCCGGGGCCATATTCGGGGCACTCAAACAATCTGAGTTTCGCCAAGGTTGCCAAAGAGTTTTAATCAGCAGGTCGCCTCTGAGCACTTACATACACATGTATGTATGTCACAATCTATTTTGGACTGGATTCATTAAGCGGCATTTGTTTAAGCTTCACTGACTGCAACAACCATTACTATTATGAGGGGCAGAACGAACAGGAGGGTAAAAGAGGTCGCTGGAATTGTGTACAATTCAAACTGCAATCGCACCAAAACAATAAAATCTAATTGAAAATATATACAGCCAGAGTGCCCGAGAGCGGAGGGGGGGAAAAGTCACGCATGCAGCCGTTCTGTTCTGTATTTTTGTTTTAAGCATTTTTCACACTTGAACAAGTTAAAAGCCAAAAGGTTATGCTCTACAAACTGCAAACAAAATATGAAATGTGCTTTTCGGGACTAAATGCATTTAATTTCTGTTTATTAATACGCTTGGCTAGCGGAAAAAGAATTCAAATATTCAGTTTTTTATGAATGCACATCGCAGAGTATGCAAATGAGAGTCGGTTTTAAATCAATAAGAGGTGTTTCAAAATATTTAACAACAATTCAATTAAAACCACTTAGCAAACATGTGCAGATCTTAAGTGTGTAATTATAGAAACAGTAACTCGCGATTCAGTAAATTTCTGCCCCATCTGCCCAGAGTGTAAACAACGTGAAGATTCAGTCACATTGTAAATTTTCCGATGTATTAATTGGGTTTTTAAATTAAAATTAATAAAATACTACATTTTGTTCTCCTATGCATAAACTTCTTTATATTTCCAGCGTAAAGCATGCTAAATCCAGGCTGTTAGGTACATGAGATTTTATTAAATTATTTTATCCCGGGTAAAACTATTGTCTTATTGGCACGAGAAACTATATTTACGGAATCAATTTACATTCAGTTGGACTTTCCCTCATGCTTTCTGCTAATGCATTTGTCCATAATTAAGCAAAGTTGCATACAACGTAAACAGCCCCCTCTAATTATTTGCTTCTGCCTCGTCGGGCTCTTCCTTTGGTTTTATTATTTTAGCACAATATTTTTGTTGCCCAGTAGACTATTTTCCTACTGTGTTTCCCTGGTTTTTGTTGCTGACGATATGGCAGCATATTTGAGTTTATATAGCGTAGAAAATGTTTATTTATAAAGCACACACATAAATTTGTATTATAAGCGCTGGCTGACTAAATAAACAAAACATTTTGGAAAACGGAGGTTGGGTTGGGTTCAAGGTGGCGCGCGTCCTGGAGTGGCTTTCCCTGTATACATACGTAATTAGAGTGGCGTGGTCAAAGTTATTTGTGCCGAAGCCAAATATTTACAGGTGGGATTTTGTAATTGGACTCGAATGACAGATAGCTATCGTGCATCCGTCCGGCGCAACTTTCTCCGATACCCCGCTCGGCACGCCGGCCTCGACAGCTTTCGATGCGGCAAAGAGCTTATGGTCGCGAGCCACAACTTCTGTCCATCCAATTTGCCTGGACTTCGCCTCCTGCCGACACTCCTTCTAATTAAGCCCCAATTGGATTGGCCGCGACTATCGCATTACCGAACTTTTCGCGAGCCCGAAGTGACTGCCATCGCCTCCTGCATGCGCGGTCGCAATCACAGCGTTGACAGTTTCCGTACCCGCGATGGGTTTTCCCTTCCGACATTGCCGTAGGCAGCCTTCTTTTCCTCAGCCAGAAAAAATGCTACGTATTAAGGCCGCGCCGCAGCGTGTTTTGCATTTTAAAAAACAAAGCGGGTGAAAAGGGATTTCGCAGGCACAAGGTGGTCGGGTTGACGACTCCCTTTTTCCAAGTCGTTTGCTTTGCCGACTGACTAGGAGAAGAAAAAGAGACTGGGGCCAAAGAAATCAGTTAAAAGCTCTGAGCGGCTTTAATTGGATTTCAATCTGCACGGAGAGGGTTGCGTCAGGGTTGTCGCGCTTAATGATAGAAGGACATTTTCCAGCGACGCGGCAAATGTTTCAATTTTGATGAAAGAACCTTTTTGCTCCCGGCCTTTGGTAAGTACTCGACATATAAGCCGCCATTTTGTTTGAAGGCTGATGATACCCTATAAACCAGCAGTGTCCTGGGCACCGCAATAGACAAAATATTGAAGATAACAATACGATACGTTTAGGGTGAAGGATATCCATCCTCTTCAAGTGCAGAATGCGATTGACAGTTTCGCTTCGCTGCCGCATTAATTTCGCTAATTTTGACAGGTTCTTGGAAGTTGCTTTGTCGTCCTTTGACTTTTTCTTCGATTATGGCACCCCACGGATTTCCTTGTAATTTATTTTTAATTTCAACTCATCCCAGACATTTTTCAAGAGATAGAGAGAGAGAGAGAGGGGCGTAATTACGCGTCTAATGAGACAACAAAGCAAGATCAGGGCCGTGTCTTGGGTTGGAGGCAAGGGTTTTGAGAATTAGAAAAAAAACGAAAGAAAAGTGTCACCAATTTGCATAATTGCACCGATTTTTCTTCGCCGTTGGAGCGATGTTTTTCAGCGCCCTTTTAATTGACAAAATTGTTGATTAATTGCTTTCGACCGCCGAGGCGCCGCGCCCCGTTCTGGACTCAATTAGGCGGGAACGGGTCCATTTACCGGACAACTACGGACATGTGCGAGATCGAAGTTCTGCCTTCTTTTTAATTGTCTCTGACATTTATGGTTGACAGCAGACTGTGGCCCACACTACCTCCCACCCAGCTCAACCAATTTGGTTAATGGCCATAATATTTGTTTAGTCAAAGCAAACACAACAACAACTCTGGATAATGACTTGGACCATAAAAAGCGCGGCCCATAAAAATAATGCATAAATAAAAGCAAATAAATGACAGCATGTAAAAAAGCGGCGGAGGAGTAGGGCAGCCAAATGGAAGCTCAAGCCTTGTTCTATATGGGCCAGCCATAAACAAAACAAATGCTTTCTTGGTCAGGAGTCGCTGGGTCGGTGGTTGTCAAGGGGGAAAGGCAGGATAAGGTCGGCTGAAGTGGTCACAATGAATGTCAAATTTGTGAGGCCTATTAATTGTTCTTTGCATTTCGTTCGCTTCTAATTAAGACAAAATGTTTTGTGTCCCATTCTCATTTCTTCCCTTTAATGGGGCCCACTAACGAGCAATGCCATTGGGGCAAATTAACGCAAACAAATAAGAAGGCTCGAATTGAGGTATCTAGTGGCCCCCCACCTACTTTTCCAGTGCATTCAATAACTCTCCATTGCCACAAAAAAAGACTGTGTACAAACACGACTCGCTGCACAGATCACGCGTTGGCCATTCTAATGACTTCCACTGGTCAGTTTGTAATTACGCATTATTCAAATTACAATTTCGCAGCAGCAACCAGGACGAATACGGCAGGAAGGAGTTACCGCCAACCGCAGTCAACACAGGGGGACTGGGGCCCTGAAAATTTAAACTCTAAACAGGCGCAAAAACAGACGGCGGACCACTAAAATCGGGTCAGCTCAAATGACAAATGTCCGGGGCCAGGAAGGGAGAGCGGACACTGCGTTGCCGTTCCCATCGCCCCTTGAACAATATGTTTAAATGTTGCCTGCATGCAGCGCTCTCTGTTTTTCGGTTTGACTTTCAAAATGTCAAATACATTAAACGTGCATTTGCGTTGGGGTTAGTTGCGATTTGGTGGCACAACCAGCCACAAGGGGTGGCGGCTACGCCGAGGGGTGGCAAGCAGATCGAAAGAGTCGTTTAGAGTTCCTGACAGTTGAAATTTACCTTTTGGCCATAATGACATCACGTACACAAAAGGTGTGTGTGCCTTCGGTGCGGCGTCCTTTCGTCTCCCCGCCCCCAAAATCCCGGTCGCTTCTGGATCGTGTTTCGCTTGTCCATATGCTATTTGTTGCATACTTCTGGGGACTCGTAGGTGAGTTTAATGGCGGGAGTACTGGGGCTGTGAGGGAGGCGGCATGTGTACGCGCTTGCGGCTTACAGGCCGAGGGCCAAGAGCCGAGTACCTGGCTAATGCGAGTACGAAAATGGAGCCAATGGACAATCATATAAAACAAATTACACGAAAAGTTTCAGTTCCGAGAGCCCACAAAAGTATGCTACAAAGTGCAAGAGGCAGCTGCATTATCGAATCCGGCATTCATGTGGCCAGAACGAATAATGGAATGCTCTCCCTGTGGGCGCTCTGGCCAAGCAGCCAAGAGGAAGCGGGTGCAGGTACAATGACCAGGTAAGCTCATTTCGGGCAAAGGCCACTGTCTCCTGATAGGGGATAGGAAAGACGACGCTGAGTGAGCTGTACAAGTTGGGGTAGATCTTTACAATCAACGCTTTGGTCAAAGCGGTGCTGGGACTTCCCGTTTCCCTTTTCAGGGGGAAGCGGAGCGTGACACCGACAGTGGGCGACCAGTTACCAAACTGTCTGTGGAGATAATCAAATGAAAAAACGTAAATGTCTCGTTAAATTGCACAAAAATTAGATTTTTCTTGGTCGTTCGCTCACTCGCCCGCCTCGCGCATTTTACAGGAAAATCAAAGCATGACCACTGACTGTATGTGAGTGGGGGCTGAGGGCTCGGGGCGGAGGGGCTGAGCGGTGTGGGGCCTGTGTGAAAAATCAAATTAAGTATACGTAAAACGCGAGCAGCGGCAGGACATCCCCAGGACCTGCTCTGGAGCCAGCTCCATCTCCCAGTCCGCCGCTGAAAATCAAGGCGAGTTGTCGATTGGTAAAAGCTTTTAAGGTGCCCAGATAAAGGAGGTTGGTGTGTGGGTGTCCGAGAGGGGGGGTGCCCCGCACGCTAAAAGCCAACTACTGCGCTGCCTTTAATTGGATTACAGGTGTATGCCAGTGCGTGTGGTGTCCGGACCTGAAGTCGGTGAATGTCCATGGCGGCGAGGGTTGCCCAAGCACACGAAAAAGTTGTGAGAAGCATAAGTTTGCATTTTTATGAAGTTGGCTAACCATATGGTTGGCGGGGGGACTAAAGCAGGATTTGTCATCGCAGATCCAAATTGGGGAGAGTGCGGATGGCCTTGGTGGCAAGACTTGGGGAGATAACAGGACGCAATGGCACAACGGAAAAACCTTTATTCTCACATTTGTCCTACCGCTTGACACACTAGCTGGTTGAATGCTCATTCCGCAGTCCATTTAGCTGCGCTAACTTGATTAATAAGCCCACTTCAGCCGGCCTTTTGCTCAAATATTCAGAAATATGTTTGCAGTTAACGCAGGACAACATTTCGAGCGGCTACAAAGCGAATTGGTTATTAACGGTCGGGACCGTGCCCATGCCCCTCGCTGCCTGCTCTATCGACGGCATTGGGCTGTGCATTTTAATTTAATTAAAAGTTATGGCAAATGTTGCGCAACGGGGAAGGGCGGCGGCGGCAGAGAGGAGGCCAATAATAAACCAAATTATTGCATGTATAAATGAGTTTTCCCGTGTTTGTGTGTGTAGGGAACGGATGGGGAAGGCAAGTGGAGCCTGTGTTGTTGATGTTGCCTGCAATTAGGCGCAGCTGCTGCACACAGGGAGCGGGGGCGCGGCCCAGGTTGTTCGTTCTGTTTATGGGCCGTGTTCCTGTGGCTTTTGAGCTTTTTGCGCCAAAACATTTGCCCTGCCATAATTGAGTTAGGCATCCACTGCTACGACACAGCAGCCGACACGGACACCGACGCACACATAGATGGCACACCCCCCAAGCGGCAGAGAAAGTTTACTTTAGCATACTTTCGTGTGGCAAGAATTTCGATCCCTTTGTTTACGGCCCTGTCATGAGGTTTAATCTAATTTAATAATTCTCCATTGTTCCCGCTGTAATTGGCTTTTGTTGCATACTTCCAGTGCCAGTACGTGTATCTTTCTGGTTTTCCTCGGCTAATTGCATTAGTTTTGATGCGTCCTGCATACTTTCGACCTGCCAATTAGTTGCAGTCTGCCTCTGCGCACTGCGCACACTTCCGACTCAATTAGTCGGCATCAATGATTTATTGCACACTTTTAGGCAGCCGAAGAGGACCGAGGCTCTTCCTTCCGACGGATCCAGCTGCCTTAAAAGCCCAGGACTTATCTGCAGTCTAAGCGGCCTTCGAAAGTATTAAAAGTTTATTAATAAGCGTATTCGGCCTTGCCATCCGACGGATTTCCCTGCCATTTGTTTAATTCTTCCCCAGACAATAGGCGAAGGCCATCAGGGCTTGCCATTGCGAGCTGTTGGACCAACTCCTTGCCTTCTAATGCCACACGCTGATTGCTTCACTTAGTTTCCCTCACCTGTGTTGATTACTTCACTGGCAGCAGAAAAACAGTTGAAGCTTTCCCATTTAAGTGGGCATGTCCAATCTGCTGGCCCCTCATTAGCCACTTCCAATAAGTACGGACTTAATTTGATTATTATTATTATTGAAGTTGCATAAGCACAGGCACAGGTACTGGATTAAACAAACCTTCCGTTGGCAGGAGATCCAGTGGCAGCTGCAGAAGCAGCCGAAAGCCAAACCAGCTCCACCAGTGAGTTGATCTTGTGGCCTGGCGAGAGAATAGGAACGGCAACCACAACAAAATATGTCTGGACCAAACACCACTTTGCCACACTGCCATTCTCACCGCCACGCGCCCCCAAATGTCTCAGACCACAGCATGTCCTCCGACGCTGCACCGAGAGATGCAGTCAGCAACACTGAGAACAATAAATAGCATTACATTACATTATTATGTAGGTATATAATGCACAGACAAATTCGGCCTAGAGTCTTGACTATATTTGACATATTTTGTAAAAATATTATTATAAAAAGAAGCTGAAATGATAGTTTAGGAGGATCAAAAATTAGCTTCTTAATAAGCATCAACTTAATGGACCCAGCGATCTTAGCTATTTCATCCAGCTAAAAAAAAATGCAAATTTAAGTATGTATATTTATTTATTTATTATAGGTACTTAAAACCATTGTAATAAAGCTTATATAAGTGAATGCATATTGGATTAGCAATGTTTGGTTTGCTCCTCCGTCAAACTATTTTTAGTCTTCAGTATGCACAGTATTTCTAAATCTTCATCTAAGAATGTTGCAACTATACTTTATGTACTATACTTTAGTGAATTGATTATTGAACACAAGTCTTCCCTCAACGACCTATACTGGGCTTGTGTTAGGATACCAAAATTATCCAGTGATCGAAGGAAGTGTTCTTTGTGTGTGTATAATAAAATACGTGATTTTAGCATAAAATTATCCCCAACTAAGCTCCAATTTTAGTTGCATTTTATCTCTGTGTACAACAGTCGGGCCGAACTGAGGCGAACTGTCTGCATAAGTTGAAGATAAACGTAAACCGCATGCACGGCACAATAAACAGACATCCGTGTGCATTTCCCTGACTATTTGTCAAAAACATTGCAATAACAACGAGGACAAGGCCCAGTGCAGGGCCGACAGGGCCGGCAAACCGGATCGGGTATTGGGGCAGGGGACGGGGAAGGGGCAGGACAGGACAGGACAGGACAGGGCAAGGAGAGGCAACCAAAAACCAACGAACAGATAAACCCTTGAATGCAATTCAAGGGATGCCAAGGGGAGGCGGGGAAGTGGGTGTGGGTGTGGGGATGTGGGGTGAAGCGAAGGTGTTTGCACTGGCAATGCCAGCGATAATAAACCAGCAGCAACAACAGCAACGATAGCGGCAAGCATGCCAACAACAAACTGCGCGAAATGAGAAATGCAGCATAATATTAACCACAAACTGAGATTGCAGGCAGGGATTGGATGCAAACAGGCAGTCAATCTGCAACTGCAACACTGAGAGAATAGAGTTCCCAAGAATTGATGCAAAGAGGGATAAGGACTTCTTAGGTAAACCTTTTGAAAGGGGACCAGCAAAGGAAATCTTTCTTAGGAAATCGTACTCGTCCTCTGGAATATTTGCTCATGATTCAGCTCACCAATCAAAGGCCTTGTTAAGGGCAATCTTAATGCCATAATTTTCCAAATAATAATAATAATTTTCGTTGTAAATGCATAAATACATTAGTTGAAAATTCCAGGATTTGTCTATGGACTTTCACGAAATTCATTAGCTTAATCGTTTCTGGCAACGCCTATAGACACTTAAAAATTGGAAAATTCGATTTTCAGTGTTTAGCCTGTAGCTGCCATAGCCTTCACACCGTGGGCCAACTTTTGCATGCGGGATTTTCCGACGAAGCCCCCTTGCGTTCCCCAACGAATGCTGTCACCAGAAATGGAGGAGGAAATGAGCTGCTGCTGGAGCCGATGCCGATGCCAATGCCGATGCCGTTGCAGCTGCAACTGCACCTCCCCGGCACTCCGCTGCCATGACAAAGCAACCTTCGCTAGGTAATAACAAACCAAGCACTGCATAAATTCAGGCATCGAGTCCCGCTCCACAGCATTGGTGAGCTCTTCGTTTTCGCTTTGGTATTTGGTCAAGACTGTCTGTTTGTATTTGGATTTGGCTTGTTTCGCCAACTGCCAACAGGCCTGAGAGCAGCAAAAACAGCCGCAGTTGGGGTTGCAGCACTGCAAAGCGGCAGCCGGCAGCCGGCAGCCGGTAGCCGGGTCTGCGCGTCTATTGTTGGGCTATGGCTTTTGTTTTGTTAATTTGCTTGGTCCAACAGCCGCCCAGGCAACATTCATGGAATGCGCTTTGCTTGGGCTTGACTCGGATTATTTGGCTGGCAGACTGAGTGGCTGAACGGGAACGGGGGCGGCGCAGGGCCCTTCGATAACTAAGCTACTTTGAAGCTATCGAAAATCGAGCACTTCTCAGGAGGCTCTGGCTTAAATGGCTGGGCGCCTGCCACTTATTCACCGATTTTCGAATGGCACGAACCTTGCAATCTCCCGTTTTCAGTTGCCTAATCTCAGTTGCGCTTCGAGCCCTCTCGGACGGCAGGCCGTACTTAAACCAATTTTAATTACATGCATGGCGAGTGCGTTGTTCGGGTTGACAGGCCTTGGGTGTTTTCAGGCACTACAAAATTAATTCCCGGCTAATTGAATATGGAAAGAGCAGCCGGCCCACCTACACCTTTTCAGGCAGCAGCCGAAGCCGAAGCCGAAGTAGATGAGAAAACTCAGCCCAGTATATATAGTTTGACAAAGAAGGAGCGTCAGGGGATCAGCCCAAACTACCATAACTGGTATAGGGATTCCGAGCTGTCACTAATGGAAAAAGCATCAATGGCTTATGGATTCGAATTTCGAAGAGCAATGGAAAAAATTTATGGATTTCGTTCTCTATTCCTCACACTCTGCTCCTCCCCGAGAGGAGGCCACCTGTCGTTTGGCGTATTTGCAGATACTCGGCACCCGATTGGCCCGGCCCCACCAGAACAAACAAATGGCTAAGATTACACGGCAAGTGCTGGCCTGGCCTACGAATCCAAGGCGATGCCAGAGTGCGCTTTAAACTGGCGCCCATGACGCAAACAATAACCTTATAAGCCTCCCCTGCCTCCCCTCCCCCACTGCCGCCGGTGCAGGGTGTGGGCGTGGTGCTGTATACACAAATAAACATTCAAGTGGAATTATTGCAACGAAATTCAAAGGATTACGACAAAAGCACGTTCACAGGATTCAACGGCCACCATGGACTTCGGTGCAAGGCACGGCCCACGGATCGGCAACGGACTGCGGGCCGGGCTCCCAATGACAACAATGCGGCCCGTATGACTCCGGGCGAAAGGGGGCGTAGGTGTGGGTCGGAAAGTTCAATGAAGGAAAATTATGGAGCCTTATTTATTGTTTATGCGTGCGCATAGCTCAGCACGGATGGAGCGAGCGAGGAACTTGTCATTTTTGTCCACTAACTTTCCGTTAACGCACGGATGGGATAGATCAGCTAGATGATCTACGGTTAGAGAGAAGTAAAATAAAACAATTTGTAAGGCTCTTAAATAGTCAGAGTTTGAAGAGTCGAATTAGTCAGCTCAACTGTAGCTGTTTCGGGAATAACATAATATAATATACTTTCCAAGGAAGTCCAGCAACGAATACCACTTATGCTTCCAAAAACTCTATTATATTAATTTGTAGTTTATAATACCAAGTTCTGCTACCACAGATAGTCTCCCGCTACAATGAGTAAGTAAAATTCCGTTTACGTACGACCGCAAAGGGTATTTATGACTCGCTGTGGAGAACTTTGCTCATCTGCACGCTGGATTGTAGCACACTTCTGCGCCGGGAGAGGAAAAAGATAGGTGGAGAGCAGCAGCAGTCAGATGAAACGAAATGGAATGGAGTGAAGCGAAACGCGACTTGGCAAGCGGTTCCCAGAGCATGTGAAAAATTTGCACAAATAAATATGAATTGCACTTTAATGCATATTAAGGGAATGCGAAGAATGCCAGGGCACGGCACGAGGCTGTGCCATGGTCGACACAGAGCGGGCCAGGATGCTTTCCAGAGGAGTTTATTATTAAATAAAGTGCCCACTGTGCGCCATGGATGTTTGTATTCAATATTTATTGTTGTGTATAATTGAGTGAAAAGTTATATGTATGTTTGTATGATTACAGGGCGGGACAGAGTTGGGGGCTGGCGGGAAAAAATATCACTGAAATTGGTGAAATTCAATATTATGGCTCCGCAAATAAAAATGATATTGAATTGTTGGAAATTTTTATTAAGTAAGTATATCAAAGTAAGGGCAGTGCGCCACAAGCCGCAAACCACCTCCCCTCATTCAATCATCGACCATTACTCTGATCCCATTGTAAATATTCGTAATTGGGGCTCGAGATGGAGCACAGCAGGGAAAACTCACCCGGGAATGGTAAAAGTGTTTAAGAAAATCAATTTGCCGAATGCCGAATAAATTGCCAGACTTACCTGAAAGGAAAAAGCAAACGATAAAACAATTAGCCATATGGAAATTAAATCAGTGATTGGTAAGGTAGCCGGAGTGGTGCTTGAGTCTGTCGGAAAATACTGGGAAAAGATAAGGAAAATCCTCAAAAATATAGACAAATATAATTTGGCTTGCAAATATCCTGCACATCCTTATTAGATTGTAAGCTTCGTAACGAATTTGTAATTTTAAAAAAGTAGTTAGTAAATAATATCAGTATTTATGATTGTGAACACCCTATTGACTTGAAACTGTTACATATTCTTAAACCCATATAAAAAACAAGGTTTACATCTTCTCTATTCTATTGTCGACTCTGAAATTGATTCTGACGACATCAGGATCAGGAGCAGCCGCTTTCCCCCCTGCGATGAACACAACGAACACCAAATCCGATGCATTAAACCCAGTCCGATCAAGCGGTTCTACAGCGAAGAACCAGGACGAACCAGCCCTACCCTCGTGTTTCGAATTACTTTGAATTATGCATTTTGCGAAATTCGGTTGCACGTCCGTTGGCTGCACAAGCTAAATTTATTATTAGATGCCGCATTACGTGAAAGTATTTTTGGTGGATGCCGCTCTTTGCACAAGACACCGGGTCCGATTCCGCCTGGCAGCAAAAAGGTGCAGTGATTCATCTGAATTTATGCAGCCAGCCCAGCCAGGTTCCCAGCCAGTCGCAGCTCCTGCTCCGCTGTACATACACATTTTTTGTGGCCGCCCATATAATTTGATATGCTGCCTTGGCAGTTGCATTTTGCTGTGGCTCATAAATTAGTGAAGCCAGGCAGCAGCAGCAGCACCAGAAGGATCTGGAGAAGCAGCGGGTGTGGGCGGCGGAGGTGGGGCGGGCATTTGTCTGGGGGTCTGACATGCATGACATTAAATGCGAGCTTTGGATTAATGAAGTGCCGGGCTAGATTAGGTGGTGCAGGAGGTTTGCGTATAAAAGTTATTGACAAAACCGTTGTTGGTCATAAATTTAGTTATGGCTTCTAGCTGGCGTGACTTGAGACTGCAGTTAAATTAATTGCCCGGCCTCGTAAACACCTCGAAGAGTTCTCTTCCCCGTCCATGTCCTCTGCACATTATACCGGCAACAATTTCTTTAGGACCTCAAGGGATACACTGCAATCAAGCTCCTGACTCATTTTACATGAAAAGAATATGTCACATTTTCTAATAGGGTATCCCCCTTTCGCTGAGGCTCTTATTATTTAACGGCGTTTTAACACTTTTTGGCTAAACAGCTCACGTGCAAGTGCTGCACGCAACTGCCCACCCTGGAACATAAAATAATAATTATAATAAGCGAGCCACTTTCTAGAACACCTCCAATCATAAACTCCAGGCCCATGAGCAGCGCTGGCGGGCTGGCGGAGGGGTGCGGAAAAGCATAGCCTTTGCCAACTTCCGCTGTCGAGTTGTTTTATGCTTCCGGCCAGGAAGTGTTTGCCTAGTTGGCGCGCTAGTTTTGTCGCCTCGTCATGGGGACGAGGATTGACGACAACTTTGATTTGCATACTCCTCAGGCGCAGCTCCCAGGACAGTCCCAGGCACAGTCCCAGGCACAGGAGCACAGACAGAAAGGCGGCGTGACAACAATGCAGAATCTTGTGCCGAGTCAATTACCCAAGACACATTAGCAGCTTCGTGCCGCCGACACACTGAATCCTGTCCACGTCGAGGAAATCCAAATGCAATTGAAGCTAGACCTGCTCCGCTCCAGCAAAACCATCTTTGCATGCCAATGGTTGTGAGTAGGGTTTGGCATTCCGGCTTGAGTGGGAAAACTTGTTGAGCTTTCCCTTCCCCGACAATGCTGTGCTGCCCCAATATCATTCTTCGGCAACGGAAGCCTGCTAGAGAGTGCCGAGCCGGCGAACATCCTCCGAGAACCAGCTTCTAAGGCAACTCATTTAAAGCCCAGAAGTTTACTCAGAAAGCGCACTTTTTGGTGGTGCGGAGTGAAAACAGGAGCGCGAACAACTTTGTAAGTTTTTCTGCAAAATGGCTTGGAAAAAATTGAAAATTATTTATGCTGTGTGCAGTTTGAAGCTGTCAATAGCCAGTCTCCGCCACCCACCCCTTAAAAGTATACAAAGTTGTCAGTGCCCGCCAGCGGCATGCGCTCGCATGCAAAAGTCTACTTTGTTGCCTTAAGTACTTATGTCGGGTGCGGGGCCGGGCTGGGGCCAGGGCCAGGAAGGAAGTCAGTCAGGACGAAGATGCATTCGCCTCGCCGCCATCGTTGACTACTTTGTCCTTGTCCGGGCCCAGAACTGGCGTGGAGCTGCTGCGCTTTTCTTAGCCATGGCTGGCACGGCTTAGCATAATTTTAGGCAAACTCACGTTGCTTAGTTTATAGGCAGCTGCTCCTGCTCCTGCTGCTCGCCATCGTCTTGGCCCCGCTTCAGTTTGCAGAATGTCAACTGTTTTTAATTGCCAAGACAGGAAGGCCAACATTGTCTGGGCTTTACCCCATGCCCAGCCATTTCGTTACTATTCCTCCTTTTCTGTCTCCGGTTGCTTTGGCACGTCCGAGACGACAAAATTAGCCTTACCCTTCCACCCGCCCTGCTCAGTCTTAAAATAACTGTAAAATTGTGTAACAAAAGGATTTTCATAAGCTGAGCTCATAAACTATTGGGCCGGGATGGAAGGCGTGCGAGGGTGGCAGCACTTAGAGGCTCAATTTAATGGCGTCGAACTTTGTAAAAAGCATCAAGCCCAAAATGTCCGCCGGATTCTTGCATGAATATAATAAGGCCAATGTTAATGGCGTTTGTGTGAAAAAGCTGGCCAACTGCATGATGCTGAATATTGCAGTAGATCAGGACCTGAGAACATTAAAGATTTTCAAAAGGAAAGCTTAGATCTTAATAATAGAAATAGTTGCAATAATTAGTTGCCATGGGACGTCTTTCTTTATGGACAAGTTACAAGCTCTTTATTTAAAAGAGATTGCTATCGCATTACGCGGAACATCATTGCTTTAAATACGCACATTTAAATGATATTAATAAAATTAGTAATTATTGTTTGATTTATATTTTACAAATTTCAAAATGTTCGCTTTTAAATAACTGTGCTAGATATTCTTCTAAACTTATTCATTGATCATTAAGCATCATAAAATAATGTAAAATATAAAAAAGATTTATAAAGAATATTTATATCTAGAGTTATATAAACCTTTTAATTTCTATAAAATTATAACATTCAAAAAAGATGTTAAAGCAATTAAAACTTTGTATAAATTTTTCCATTTATTCCCTAGAGCCGCTTGATTTGTATAATATAAAAATCATACATTTAAAATCGGAAGTAATACCTACAGCTCTGTAACCTTAGTCAAAAAATGTTCAAGACTTCCGAAATTATAGTATTTCACCTTTCGGAAGTCAACATTTTTTCAGATGTTTTGCAGACTCTACACACCTTCGTCATGTACTCATATAAATGTGTTGAAAAGATAAACAAACATCAGAAATATAGAAGCAAAGTACAACAACAATTTCCGAGCTTTTCCCAGGTTTATGTGCCTCACAAAGTGTGCAATCCGTGTGTGTTGGCTTGGACCAGTGTGTGTCATATTTGAGTGTATCAAAAGATAAAAACGTTAAACCAAACAAGTTGGGGGGTGTGGGGCCGGTGCGAAAGGTGGAGGCGGAGGCGGAGGTGGAGCCAAGGGACACAAACACGTAGCAAACAGTAATAAGCATGCAGCAGAGCATACAGGAACTGACCCCCTGCACCTCTCCCGCCAGTCCACCACAGGAGGGGAGCAAACCACAGAGGCAGAGGGCGAAGCTGGGCGTGGCGGAGGGGCTCCGCATCACATCACTGCCTGTGCCTGTGCCTGTGATGAATGACTCTTTTAATTAGTTGCCGCAGGAAATGCATGAATTGCAAAATGACTCTGTTTGTTTACCCAGCGACGTCGACGAATCGCCGCTCTCTGTCGCACGTCCGCCATCGCTCTCTGGGGCTCACACACACAGAGTCCTGCCAGCACTCCTGTGTCTCACATGGTCGTCCGTCCTCTGTGCGCTCATTTATTAAATAGTAGTTTTCAAGTGTCCTTTAGTGACATGTTGTTTGTTTGTTGTTTTTGTTGTTGTTGTTGTTGTTGTTGGGGTTGTTGTTGCTGGTGCTGGTGCTGTCCCTAAGCGAAGAACGGGGTGTCCTGCCATGTTCTGCCTCATGTGGGAGCCACTTCTGTTCCATCTTCTAGCCGCTGTTGATTTTTTTAGCTGTACTTCATTATTGTGCATGGAGCTTCATCCTTAAGTTTTTTCTCCATTGCGTTTTCTCCTCTTGTTTGACCATTTATTCGCCTGCGAGTCCTGACCAAGCTTATTAATAATTTTGTCAAGTCGTGCTGATAGCACATCACAACAAAAGCAGGTCCAGAGGATTAAGGGACCCTTCTAGTGTAGCGGCCGGTTTTCGAGCCCAATTTTCGAAAGTGGATTACAAAAAAACTATTTAAGATATTTTAATGCGGTTTTTTTTTTTATTTTTTTCATTAAGTTCTGAACTTTACAAAAAAATATCGTTTTAATTTCAAAAATTTTCGGTAATCCCCCTATGTGCTCGTGAATTTGCACTTGTCAAAAAATAGGTTGGTGCATGGTGGCACCACTTCTGAAAGTTTGGCCAATCTGAAACACGAAAACGAAATTAAGTATTATTGGTAATGAAGTTCTCTATCGCACGACGAAAGCCTTTACTCTTTTTTTCTGCTTAGAATGACTGTAACTAATGTTTAAATAAAGATTTTTGAAAAAACCTTCGTCGTGTTATAGCGACATGTATCCTTAACAAGGGAAAATAAATTTTGCCCCAAATGACCCAACCGTTTTTCTTAAAAAGCATACCCCACCCCCAAAAACACGACTTTTCAGGAGAAGCATTTAAAGACTGAGCATTTAAGCTAAATGACCGCGCGCGGCCGTATTTGATCCTCTATAACTTCCGAACGAGGGCATATACAGCTATAATATTTCGTAGGCGTATTTCTAACATCATCAGGATGAGAAATATGCACAAAAAAGAAGGGTCCCTTAACAGCCTGACAGTCGAGTCGGATATACGATATATTTGTATATGCCGGAGGGGAAATATTATAATTATGACTAAAAAAAGATTTAGATGAATTGGTATACAACTAAATAATATATCGTATTTAAATTTGGGCATAAATAGAATAAAATTGATCTATTCGCCTTTTATTTTTATTGAATGCAACTTAAAGTTGAGGCTATTTTATAATACCCTTGGACTCTTTCGGCGTTGGGTAAAAAAACAGCGTATGGGAACTATATATATATATATATATACATTATATAAGTTATTTTCTATACGTTTATTTTGATAATATAATTTTAAGTCATTATAATATGTGTGGGATTGGAGTATGTTTGTATAATAAGGCAGCCTAGATATATATTAGGATTGTACACACTGTTGAGAATTCCGCCAGAACCGCCAAGATTACATCAGCCAGATCCAAAGCATTGCCAACAGTAACTCTCTCTCTCCAATGGTGTCTAATATGCTCAATTAAAAATGACGAAGTCAGTCGCTGCAGATTTTTGAACGAGGCCAGTCGATGCGTCCATAGTGCGAAGTCGTAGTTTTTACAATTACAATTATAATTTAATATCTTGTGAACATTACCCAGAATAAATAAACTTAATTTGTATCACCTCACAAATTATTGGGGGCTCGTCCGTGATTGTTCAAGAAAATTAAATAAAAGTGCGTTAACACTAACTGTAAACGGAAGACTACAATACAACGGTGGAAATTTCATAAAGGAAATAGAGTAAAAACTTTTGAAGCATCGAAGCAGAAAACCCATTGAAAAGTGTAAACGAAGAAACATTTTCGAACTCAAAAAGTGTGTTCCTGTAAAAATTGGTAGACAGCGAATTTACGAACGCACAAAAGCGCACGACACAGACGTAAAAATCGT
>VNJU01000462.1:0-12747 GCA_008042675.1 Drosophila seguyi
CTATAAAACGGAAATGTAATCTTCCTTCACCCTGGGCGTCGTTTGTCTGCCTCGGCGACGCTTCAATTTAAGAAATTAATGCGAATTTCGTTTTTTTTTACGGCTTGCCAGCGGGCGCGGCCAATAAATCCACGCCTCACATGCCCCGCGGCGCTCGAAGCTCGCGAAAATACGTAGGACAGGAGCCTGGCAGATGACCTGGCTCCGGAGCAGCCCCGCCCAAAAGTTGGGGCCAAGCCCTGGGGCGGGTCTGCAATGGCCTCCGGGGCCTTCACCGTTACGCTGTATGCCACTGCCTCGGATGCCGATGCCCTGCACGAAATTCTGTCAAAAAATAAAGGAGGAAAAAAAATAACGTTGAAAGGGAATTTCATCTATCGGCCAAGGCGAGCACTTGATGCGCTATAAATGAATAATTTTTGGGGGAAATATTAAATTTTCAAAAAAAATATGCAGGTTTCAGATCCATCAATGCCATTCGGAGAACTGACAGCCTTCAAAAAGGATTGAGCATATCGGTCAAAGTGCTTGACGTTGCCAACGTGTCGTATGAGTAATTTTTATCTCGGTTACATTTTAAGTTATTTAAACTTTACATTTAAGGATATTATATGAGAAATTGGTTTTAAAATAAATTAATGTTTTTATTATTGTTGAGAATATTAAGCATTTTAGTGTTTTAAAAAGCTTTTTGTCGGTTTTAGAACGATTAAGGTGAGTATTCATCATAACTATACAGAAAGTTATTAATTAATTATTAATTATGTAGCAAAGCAAAAAAATATTCCTAAGCTAAATAATATTCTAATATTCACAGCTTTCGAAGATATTTTCCATTTTAATCGATATCAAGGACTCAGAACGCGTCACATTCCACGGTTAGAGCACAAAATATTCGAAATTATTGCTTTCTCCATTGCCTAAACAGCCATTCACATTTCATCTGCAAAGGTTATTAACTACAATTCGTAATGCCATTTGGAGGAATAATTTTATTTACGAGAAAACTCCCCGATGATATGTATGGCTTAAACAGCCAGCCGCGAATTACGCTTTTCATGCAGGTCCTTTTATTGCCGCGCCTGGCATTGTTGTTGCTCTTTAATTGCGGCCGTCAGGACACAGGCGCAGGCAGCGTTTTTACGGCCTTCTGTGCGGATCCCGATAGGAGTAGTCGCTTCAGGAGGCGGAGTAGAAGCCATCAGCCAGGAGCCCCACCAAGAAGCGGTGGCTATAAAACAGACAAAACGGCCCAGGCCCAGGAGGAGCTGATGCAGTGGCTCCCACGGACGAATCAGTGGGTGGCACGTGTTCGGGGAGCACGAAAGTTTTTCAATTAGTTGAGGGGGGAAACGTGGGGAAGAGAAAAACGCTGGGCAGGCTTCATTAGAGTTGTTTGCCGGGTGATTTGGGAGGTTTCCATGTGGACGAACGAACGGACGCTGCTCCGATTAGGCAGTCAAGTAGCGATATACTGTTGTTTTTCCTTAATTAACAAGAAATCCGGGCAAATCCTTAGCAAACCGAAAAGTGTGAGAGCGAGTGAGAGCGATGTTTACGGTCGAAACTCGTACACATTTTGTGGGTATTATTTGGGGTTTCGGTGATTCCAATAATATTATGCCAATAAAGTTGCTTGCATAATTGGCTAAAACGGAAATTGACTTTGCGTTACGTTGGCTAATTTCCGTCCCATCTGTCACTTTGAGCCCCAACAGCCCAACCAATAAATGTCCGAGAATTGTCTCTGGCGGCTGGCTGATAGCAAAACATGTCCATCAACCGGAGGGTCGCTCCTGGTGGACCCCTTTGCCTCTGGAATTTATTTGCAAATATTTGGGAAAATGTAACGTATACGGAAAATTAACATAATTACAGGAACCCTTTTTACGGCCGGTTGTAGGTAGTAGTCCTGGCAACGCCCAGCGATGAGCCCCAAAAAAAAAAACCCCCAGCATCGTAATAATTTCTTTGCATTTGCTTTTTACGAGGCGACACAGAGATACACAAAGCGACAGAGAGAAAGAGAGCGTAAGTTTGGGAGTTGCTACCAACCCACCAATCTCCCCACGCGCAACGCATAAATTTACTTGTTAAACAACCCACCGTTAGGTTAGGGGTAGATTTTCCAGGGGTAGCAACAACCAAACCCAAGCCCAAACCCCAGGCCCCTGGGCTCAACCGCAGCCCAGCTGCTGCTCATCAAAGTTGCATGGAGTGGTCGGGAAGGTGGGGCTCCCTGGCTGGTTGGCTGGCTGGCGAAAGTAAAACCAAACAAAGCATGCCAAAAATTATCTCGGTCACTTTTCAAATACACGTTCTCAAACCCCCGCCCCAAACCTCACGGGTTTTTATGGGGGTTTTGGGTTTTCGTCGGGGGGCAAGTCGATGCACTAAGAAAATTAATATAAACAGTTTAAGACTATTTAGAAAAAGAAATTAAGCTATTCTATTCAAAATTCGTCTAGGATTTTGTTGAATTCAAATAAAAATATATATAATTATAAAGAAAATATGTACATTTGTATGTAATGAATTAATTTTACTCTGATCTATCTATATAATTTTTCTCCAACTTCTTATATATTTTATTATCGATTTCATTCTCCATATTGCTAACTTTGTATCTCGATTGTCAATTGATCAGAACAAACGATTTAAAGTATAAGTATCCGGAAACTCAAGGACAATAAAACAGGCAATCAATTACCAACTTATTTCCAACATAAAGCTGGTGTATTTATTGCTTTTATTAACCGAAAGTATCAATGTCGTTGCCAAGGGATACGATTTTCGCTGTGCATTAAAATTACTGGTCCACCGCCTTCACCACAGATCCGCTTTGTTCCTTGCTGGCTCCCCCCGACTCCCAGCTAGTTCAGAGTTCAGACCTTACACCCTCCACCCAGAAAGCTTTTCCCATTCATGGGGTCAACGGTTCCGTCTCGTGATCTACCACCCAGACCCGCCTCCGTGGCTGGCCCACTTTTAAGTTTTTTAAGTATATGTATTCAGTGTTGTTGAATCCATTCCCCCCTGAACCACCAACAACGCACATTTTCGGGCCACGTTGACAACACTGTTTACCTAATGTACCGTTAAGCTGCGCACTTGATGCCGTTATCTTCCGCTCGCCTTTGTTCCTTTGCCGTCAGCATGGAAATTATTTTCTTAACTTGAGGGCAAAAGTAAAAAGTTTTTCGACGCTGACTTTAAAGCGCTTAACATTGTCCGATAAATGTGGCATATTTACAAGGGCCGAGGCTATTATAGGGAAATGTAAAGGCTTTAAATAGGATTTAATCTTTAAAAGAATTTGAAATTAATAAAAGGAATTAGTGAAGAAGATTTTTCAAGGGTAAACTATATGAAATCAAGCACCTTCTATACAACTCTCTTTTCCAAGAAGTAGATATTTTAAAAAACTCTTATTATTTGTTGAAAAATAAATACTTAAATACTCAATTCAAAACCCATCCCAGCCTATTTCCATATGGAACATGCATGCCAGCATCAAATTTAAAATGTAGAAGCTGAACGAACTTTGGCAGTTCGTAAAAAGTTTTTTCATTTGCCAGCGAAAACAACAATTACCAACAACGTAATGGCATTGAGCATGAAATCATAATAATAATAATAATAATAACCGAGCGAAACAAAAGCGAAAAAGTTGTAAACTTTGTTACTACTGTGCTGGCTGTATATGATGTCCTGGGGCTTATTTAATCGATAATGCCGAATGATGTCCCGAGACATAGGGCGCAGTAACCCAGCTCCCTTTACCTGAGAAAGGAATTTCCACGGCGGGAGACCTTGGACGGCAAAGGGATTTCATTGCCGTCACTGGGGCCGAGCTTCACACGCATGCCACGCCTAATGCAGCCGCCGCCCAACCCCTTTTTGCAGGTTAAGGTCACCGGGAAAAAGCCGCAGCAGCAGCCACAGCAGCAGCAACGTTTTGCCGCAATTTTATGCTGCAGACATCTGCATTAACAATGGCAATGAAATGCAGGCCGGGAGGACCAGGGCCAGGCAGGACACAGCCGAGGCGCAGCAGCCTCCGTCCGTGACGTTTAGCCGTAAACGGATTTATAGCAGCTGCCATTGCCGTTGCTGCTGCTGCTGCAGCTTTCGCCTTGAAAGTATGCGCCTTTTCAAGGACACACACTCTCTCTCTATCTACTCTCGTTTATGTTGTCATTATTTTTAATCCAACATATTCCCCCAGCTATGCGAAGAATTAGCGCGAAGGCATTCATTCCGCCTTAAATGCCGGCAATTTGTGTGCCACTAAAGCGAGCGGTGAAGGAGCTGCAAAAAAAAACAGAAACTACAAAAAGCTGCCGACACAAAGGCATTTTTTGGCCTGACATGCCACTCTTGAGTGGTGCTCGAGATAAATATCGCTTGGCTCGGTCTAAAAAGACTTAGTCAAAGTCGGTACGCGGGATTGAAGGTCAATAGCAGCAGCGCGAAAATATCTGCATTGGCAATATGCAAATTCAAGTGAAGGCAACAAGGTTAACTTTGTGGAACTCCCAGGAAGGACGCCTCCTAAAAAGGACACTCAGAGCCGCGAGAAATATAGCTAAAAAGGAGACTGACAACTTGCTTAATAGATGGAGAATGTGATGGAAAATGGGTTATAGATGCAAAAATGTCTTTGAAACTTCTTATGCAAATTATTTTAGGCAACTGGCCACGTTTGTGTCATTTATTTACATTTATTAAGAAGCATATTAATTGAATAAAATATTTCTTTATTTTACGACTTCTAACCCTTAAGACGCCCACCTGCATCGGGAATATATAGCTTTACGTGTCGTAAAGAAACACAAAATTTATTTCAAACTTTTACAGGGATTTTTACATGCACCTTTTACTTTACATCCGCTTGCCATTTGTTTCATGCACAGGGACTTGTGTAAATCTATGTAAAATTAATTGTAGAGTGTTAGGTCTGGCAACTCCGTGGCAACCGTTAGCGCAATATTCAAAAAATTAATAAATCGAATTTAAACTTAAACGTGTTTTGTGCCACTTCTGCATTATACTAAGGGAGATACGAATTAATTATTTCAAATTAAGAATGTTTTTTTAAAATAAATTTTATGTGTAATATTTATGCTCTTTGCAACAACGTTAAGGAGTTATTCTTATAAACCATATATATTATTAATCTATAAAAGTGTTAAAACTTTTCTAATAAACCAATTAAATAAAATTAATGATTTTTTTAAACAAGTTAATTTTCCCAACATATCATATAATCAGAATCAAACTTTGAACCTTGCCGATTTCAACAAGAAGCGTTTCCTTTCTTGCTAATGAATTCCTCCAGCGCCGCCTTCCGCAAAAGTTTTCCATTCGAATTAATTGGTAATTTATCCGTAAACTGAACACCGGCATGAAGGTGCTTATGAAAAGCAGGTAGTCTCCTGGCCACATGATCCGCGATCTCCTGCGCTGTTATCGAGCCTCCTTGCCCCTTTACCACCAGAGCACCTGCGGCATCTCCCTGCTCTTCATAGTAAACGCTCACGACACAAACTTCCTCCACCTCAGGCAGTTCGGATATCACGCCCTCGATCTCGGAGGGTAAATACTGGTGGCCCTGGTACTTGCACATCTCCTTTTTACGATCCACCACAAAGAGCCGGTTCTGTTCGTCGAAGTAGCCCAGATCGCCGGTGTGGAACCATCCTTCGGGATCCTGCATACGGCTTGTCTCCACAGGATTGCCGAAGTACCCCTTCCAGGGACGACCGTTGTGCACGTAGATCTCGCCCACCTCCTTGTATCCTAGAGACTTGCCATCCTCGTTCACGATGCGAATCTTTACTCCTGGCAGTGGCTTGCCGACAGAATTAACGTTTTCGAGTCCCAGATTAAAGGATATACTATTCGTCTCCGTCATTCCGTAGGAGTTGATGAGCATCGCATTGCAACAGAGCTCCTGAGCTCTTTTCAGTGTGGTCATTGAAATGAATCCGCCGATATAGGTTATACACCGAAGTGAGGCCATAGTCTCTTGTGTGTTTTCTAAATAATTAGTCAGGGCCGACATATGGCGGGATGCCAGAATGACGTAGTTAATCTTGTACTTCTCCACGAGGTGAACAAAGTATTCCGGCGAAAAGTCTTTGAAGGTTATGATGCGTGTGCAGCCTATGACCGTTCCCATGACAAAGGTCATCAGGCCGCTGCCCCAATCCAGACCACTGAATGAGAAGACAACCGATTCGCTGTTCAACAAGCTAAACACCAAACCAAAATTAAAATCTTCTTAAAACGTTGTTGTCTGAGTAGACTCACGGATAATCCTGCATCAAATAGCGATTGGAAATGGTGACGGCCTTGGGTAAGCCAGTGGTTCCCGAGGAGCACTGAATGGCCATCGTCTGTTGGCCTCCTTCCTTTAATGGCTCTGGTCTAAAGGTATAGATTACGATTGTTACCACTAAAAACTAAAGACTAAAGACTTACTGGTAGAAGACTTCAGTTGGCGTGGGATTCAGGAGGCTTTCAACATGGGGCACTCCCTCAATAGGGTCGGTGACTGTAAGGATCTCCGGTTGCCACTCCTTAGTTGAGGCCAGGACCTTCTCGTACTCCTGTCCATCGCAGAATATTATTTTTGGTTTGGTTATAGAAAACACGTGCGTCATGGTAGCTACAGAAGGAATTTTAAGCAAATGATTTCAAATCCATTTCAAGTGCACAAACCTTCGTCCATTACTGGATTCACCGCGTGGAAGGGTGTTCCATTTAAAAAACAGGCCACCGCGAGGGACATAACGTAAGTTGAGTTCCTCACTGGCAGGCCAATAACATCAGGATACTCGAGGCCTTTCTTCTTCAAAATCTGGGCAATCCGAATGGCCCAAGTAATGGCCTCACCAAAGGTGACCTGCACGCCATCCTCATCTCTTATCTGTCTCGGAAACGTGTTACTTTACTTGTCCACTGCTGTCTTTGGTTCAGACCCACCTGGCAGACGTTCTTGGGCCAGTTCTTCATGGTTCTCCATATTATCTTGCCGATAGACGTCTCATCGGTATAGGTATAAGACCGCTTGGCACCGCTCCAGACTCGGTCCGTTGAATCGTAGCTGGTTTCTGGTAATTTCATCCTTCTATTAGTCTAAGTTCTTAAACGAACTCACAAGAGGTACTGTCACTCTTTACTCGGTTTGGCCTTCATTATATACTCGTAGGCGTATGCTACCTCTCTAATTAGCCCACTATCGTCCTGGTAATAAAAAAAAATGTATATATATATAAGAACATAATAGATAACACAAAATGGTCTATAAGCAAACACGGAGGCGAAGTTCACAGATAAAGCACACAGATGGTTTAAGCCAAACACTATCTTATACTTATCATTATAAGGCCTAGATGAAAGCATAAACGATTGGGGAGCCGTCATAAAAGGTTTTTCCCTCAATAACAGGCATTAGTCAGGCAAATATATTGTTGAGATTTATAATTCAATAATATCAGCGGCTTACATCTGGTCTCCGATCATCTAAAGTTCCTCTTGGCCCACTAGTGTGCGACTCAAAGCCATATCATTATATGCTGTTAGAAAGTATACTGCTATAGCTATTAATGCAATCTCTGTGAACTCATTGGATATCAAGATTTTGTATATCTTATCAGAAATGATTTCTTTTTTTATTTTTTTAAGTGGTCATGGTCTCAGATAAGGCTCTATATAAATACCCCTCAGTTGGACCAACTGGGGACTGTTACTTGACATCTTCCATGGCACAAACTCGGGTAACGTACAACGAGGCGGACCGGATCTGGAGTGGACCTCCTTCGAGCTCCGTTCACAAGGATGACGCTGCTATGGGTGCTCTTATATTCGAATCCATGAAAAACTGGCCCAAGAACATCTATCAGGTGTGTAAAGGAGACTTGAAGGGGTAGCGTTTTACTTATCGATTTTATTTCAGATTTCGGATGACGACGGTGTGATTGTCACCGTCGAACAGGCACTTACCTGGGCCATTAGGATTGCTCAATTCTTCAAAGGACGAGGCCTCACCCACAAGGATGTCGTCGGGATAGCAGCTGGTCACTCAAAGTTCCTGTATCCCTTGGCAGTGGCCTGTCTGATGCATGGAACTCCCTTTCACTCCCCCCATTCAGTGCTGGATGAAGGTTGGTTCTATCGATCCGATTATGCTTGATTCCTTGTATTAAATCTCATTTTCAGCGACCATAAAGCACGTATTCTCTATAACCAAGCCAAGCCTGATATTTTGCGATGGCAATGTCTACGAGAAAATCTATGCAGCAACGATCGAGTGGCAACCGGAAATCTATAGTCTCACGGATCACGTTGACGGTGTGCCGAACATTGAAACGCTCCTGGAACCTACCACGACCGAAGGGTCCTACCAGTGAGTACCAGAGATCGGAGCTATAAGTCAGAAGCTAATTGGGAATCCTTTCAGGCCAGAACCTCTGGTGGAGGGCGGCGACCAAACCGTGGCATTGCTTTGCTCCTCCGGAACCACTGGACTGCCGAAGGTGGTGTCCATTTCGAATCGAATGTTAATGAAGACCCCGAAATTGCCAATCAATAGGGAAACCACGGTATTAATTCCGACAGCCCTGGACTGGCTCTCGGGGTTCTCTATATTTACATTCAAAACAGTGCAAGGATGCACCAGCGTTTTCACAAGAAAGCCGTTAACTCCAGAATATATTGTGCATCTGGTGCGGAAGTATAAGGTGCAGTTTACCTTCCTCGCTCCTTGTCCTCTTTCTGCTCTGGTAAATTCTCCTGAGGCCACGCCGGAATCCTTGTCCACAATCCGCTTACTTTATTACGGCGGTGGATCCGTTGCACTGAGTACACTGAAACGATGCCAGGAACTCTGTAGGAATGCGGCTTTGGTTAATATATATGCAACCACTGAGACCGGAATGATAGCGTTTAACATCGGCCTTGAAAATGGTAACCCTGTGGGCAGACCAGTGTCCGGTATAAAGTTTCGCATCGTAGGCGAGAACGGGGAGAACCTCTCCCATAACCAAGTGGGTGAGATATTGGCCCACAATGGGTTGACTTGGCAGGGATACTACGGGAATCCCGAGGCTACCCACCAGATGCAGGACTCCGAGGGCTGGTTCCACACCGGCGACATGGGATACTTCAATAAGGATAACTTGCTATACATGGTTGACCGCTGTAAGGACATCCTCAAGTACCAAGCTTTGCACTACTGGCCCGGTGAGATCGAAAATGTCATATTGGAGCTCCCACAGGTGCAGGAGGTGTGCGTGGTGGGCATTCGCAATGAGCTAGAGAACGATGCTGCCGGTGCCCTGGTTGTCCTGAAAAGGAATTCAATTATTAGTGCCTCGGAGATTGAGGAGCATGTGGCAAGACAATTAAACGCTGTGCACAAGCAGCTTCACGCAGGAGTCCAGTTCACCAACAAACTTCCAGCAAATCCCAATGGAAAAGTGATGCGAAAAGCTTCCACCGAAGTCTTTAAAGCCTTAAAAGCGGCTTGAAATCTACACGTTTTAATTAATTCGTATACATTTTGCAAGCCTTTTTCGGGAAGCCTGTTTAGTAAAATCAAATCAAATCTTTCCAAATAGAAAATACTTTTATTAAATTTCATGATTATGCAGCAAAAAACCTGTAATACAATGCCCTTTCACTCTCGTTTTATCTTTACGATTTTATGAAGCTTATCATTCCGTATCAGCGAACGTTTTAATGAATAAGATTTCTTATCAACTTTAAGTTTAGTGATTACTTCTTTGAGTGGCTGTTTCTTTATCTTGCTTAAAATGAATCCTGCTGTGGTTGTATTGTTTTTTACACAGCAGATAAGATAAAATAAATTATAAATTCAATTTCACTTGTATGAAATCGTCAGTTACACTTTGACTTGTGGTTGGTCACGTCGAGGACGTGAACAATGGCAGCACTACCAACGACGTACGATTCAGCCGATCGGATCTGGAGTGGTGCCAAGCGGACTTATACTTATACCGATGAGACGTCTATCGGCAAGATAATATGGAGCACCATGAAGAACTGGCCCAAGAACGTCTGCCAGGTGGGTCTGAACCAAAGACAGAAGTGGACATTTAAAGTAACGCAAATCCGAGACAGATCAGAGATGAGGATGGCGTGCAGGTCACTTTTGATGAGGCCATTACTTGGGCCATTCGGATTGCACAGATCTTCAAGAAGAAAGGTCTCGAGTATCCTGATGTTATTGGCCTGCCAGTAAGGAACTCAACTTACGTGATGTCCCTCGCGGTCGCCTGTTTCTTAAATGGAACACCCTTCCACGCGGTGAATCCAGTAATGGACGAAGGTTTGTGCACTTCAAATTGATTTGAAATCATTTGCTTAAAATTCCTTCTGTAGCTACCATGACGCACGTGTTTTCTATAACCAAACCAAAAATAATATTCTGCGATGGACAGGAGTACGAGAAGGTCCTGGCCTCAACTAAGGAATGGCAACCGGAGATCCTCACAGTCACCGACCCAATTGAGGGAGTGCCCCACATTGTAAGTCTCCTTGATCCCACGCCAACTGAAGTCTTCTACCAGTAAGTGTATTCTTGTAGCCTTTAGTTTTTGGTAACATCTGAATTTCTATACCTTTAGACCAGAGCCACTAAAGGAAGAAGGCCAACAGACGATGGCCATTCTGTGCTCTTCAGGAACCACTGGCTTACCCAAGGCAGTCACCATTTCCAACCGCTCTTTGCAGCACGATTTTCCGTGGGTTTACACAGACACAAAATGACACAGATAAAAATGATTTAAATGTTTCCTTTTATTTTTAAGCATGCTGAACAGCGAATCGGTTGTCTTCTCATTCAGTGGTCTCGATTGGAGCAGCGGCCTGATCACCTTTCTCATGGGAACGGTCATAGGCTGCACGCGCATCATAACCCTCAAAGCATTTTCGCCGGATTATTTTGTGAAACTCGTCGAGAAATACAAGATTAACTCCGTAATTCTGGCGCCCCACCATATGTCGGCCCTGATCAATTATTCGGGAGCCTCAAAAGAGACTCTGGCCTCACTTCAGTGTATAATCTATATCGGCGGATTCACTTCTATGACCACACTGAAAAAAGTTCAGGAGCTCTGTTGCAATGCGATGCTCATCAACGCCTACGGAATGACTGAGACGAGTAGTATAACATTTAATATGGGACTCGAAAACGTTAATTCGGTCGGCAAGCCACTGCCAGGCGTAAAGATTCGCATCGTGAACGAGGATGGCAAGTCTCTGGGATACAAGGAGGTGGGCGAGATCTACGTGCACAACGGTCGTCCCTGGAAGGGGTACTTCAACAATCCCGAGGAGACAAGCCGTATGCAGGATCCCGAAGGATGGTTCCACACCGGCGATCTGGGCTACTTTGACGAACAGAACCGGCTCTTTGTGGTGGATCGTAAAAAGGAGATGTGCAAGTACCAGGGCCACCAGTATTTACCCTCCGAGATCGAGGGCGTGATATCCGAACTGCCTGAGGTGGAGGAAGTTTGTGTCGTGAGCATTTACGACGAAGAGCAAGGAGATGCCGCAGGTGCTCTGGTGGTCAAGAGGCAAGGAGGCTCGATAACAGCGCAGGAGATCGCGGATCATGTGGCCAGGAGACTACCTGCTTTTTATAAGCAGCTCCATGCCGGCGTGCTGTTTACGGATATACTACCCATTAATTCCAATGGAAAAATATCCCGCAAAGTAGCGCGAGAGGAATTTGTTGCCAAAATAGTATATTAAAAATAAAGTAAACAATATAATTATGATGTCTATCAAGAATGTTATCTATCTTCGCGAGGCATTATCTTTGGCTTGTGACCACCTTTACAATAACAGTTATATCACATGGCGCACACCAAAAACTTAACTAAATTTATTTTAAGAGACGGCAAATGAAAGCAGATAAATATATTTAAAAAAATTAAGAAAAAATTGAAATGTGTAGAGTATTATATATTATAAAGTTTTATATTCCCCTAAGAATCTGCCCGGAATTCCCCTACGACTCCGCCCGGAATTCCCCCAAAAAGCCGTCCTAAAAACCAATACGATTCCGCACATAGTTTCCCTAAGAATCTGCCCTGAATTCCTTTAAGAATCTGCCCGGAATTCCTCTACGATTCCACCGGAATTCCATTAAGACTCTGCCCGGAATTCCCCTACGGTTCCGTCCGGAATTCCCCTAGGAATCTGCCCATAATTCCTCTAAGAATATGCCCGGAGTTCCTGTAAGAATCTGCCTAAAATTCCATATCAATTATTTTCATGAAATGCTGATATAGGGAAACAAAAATTCAAAAACCAAAAAACTTAAATGTTGAAATAATTAAAAGTTTCCGTTTTAAAAGTAATGATAATTGTATTGCATTTTCTGTAAATCTTTAAATTTTATAATTTTTTAAGGGGCGGAATGTTAAAAACCAAACGTCGATAATAGCATCGGAGATTCGCTCGCTGTTTAATTTTAAGTTATATGAGAAATTATTATTTTTAACTTTATTTTAAAGGTCTTAAAAAACAGAACTTATTCCGAAAGAAGTGCTTAGTCCTTTGTGACACTCTTGTATGTATCAAATCAACAATAACTTAAAAAACTATGATATTTCTTTCATATATATAACTGGTAATAATGGAAAAAACAAATCAATAAGATCTGATTTAATAGTCGCATCATAAATTCATTTTATTATACATATGTAT